>CAWUFW010018975.1:0-202372 GCA_963921515.1 Calotriton arnoldi
GAACCACGCACTCTGCCTTTAGGATTGATAAGGCCTGCCTTAGGAGTGACTTATAGGTTTATATGTGTGTATGTAGTTCGTGATATAGGTAACCTATATCACAGTAAGGGGTGCATGCACCACCTTACCCAGGCTGCAGTAGCAGACCTGTGGTGTCAGTTTGGATGGCCTTCCAGGGGTGGCATAATACATGCTGCAGCCCCTGGCAGGCCTCTGAGGTACCTATGCCCTTGGTACATAGTATACCATATACTAGGGACTTATAAGGGCACTCCAGATTCCAATCAGAGATGTGCCTAAGGCACATGGAAACCATTTTACAGAGAAAGCAGATAGACTGGGGCCCTGAATAGCAGGATCCCAGTCCAACTAAGTCATAAACCAGCAAAACACCATAAAAAAAAGTGGGGGCAACCATATAGTCAGATTCCACCTTCCTACATAACCCCCCAAACGAAAGGAGATAAGGCTAACCTTGGCCAGTTGAGCCTTCATTGACTAAGTGGTCATATAAGGAAGCACCTGCACTAGCATGGTTGCCCCCTGTCTTATGGTCCACTAAGCAATTCCTCACCCTAAGGGTATAAGAGGGTCTCCACCATGGGGAATCACTACCTGTGGTGTGCTTAGGTAAAGTACAAGGCTGGTGAGGTGTCTGAGTAGGGAAGTGAGGCCCTAGGAATGTTGGCCTCAGTTTCCTCAGATCACTGGTCACCATGTATGCCTGTCTTTCCATGACTGAGTTGCACTTTGCTCTAAGGGTCAACCTTTGGCTGCCTACAGCTGGGGGTTGGGTCCCTTGGATGGACTACTGGAGGGACATGGCAGGTTTGGAACCTTCTGGTCCCAGGTTTGCCCTTGCCTACCAGAGTCCTTCTGAGGTCCCTACATAAAGGTATGGGGATCCCTCAGTGTGTAGAGGAATTTTCACCTGGCTAGGGCTACTAGACTGGGTGCCCCTAATCTGCTGATGGGGGCTTCCTCTGGACAGGGGGCCCTGGGGGGTCCACTGACCTCCCTGACCTCTGCAGCCCTGGGCTGACTGAGGCAGGGTAGAGAGGGGCAGGTTACCTGCTCCAGATGGGGTACCACCTTGGAAGGGTCCTCTGCCATCAGGGGTGTGGCCAGGCCAGGCCTGACTACCTCTGTGGCAGTTCCTTCACTAGGGGTAGGGTCAGTTCCCTGAGGAGGCTGACCCTTACCTACTGTCTGGGGGAAGAAGACTTTTCTTCAACCCTTGTGCTCTCTTTTGGGGAGAGAGGGCCATTCTTTCAGGCTCCATCTCTCCAAATTCTTGGGCTGGGGCTGTGGCCATCACAGCCCCACTAACCTTTACAGGGACGCCCAACATCCTAAGATGGGTTTGGTGTTCCACTTCAGCCCAGGCTGAAATTTCCAGATCATTGCCCATCAGGCAATCTACAGGTAGGGTTGGGGACACTGCCACTCTTTTTGGGCCTGTGACCCCCTCCCAGCTGAGATTGACTATGGCCATGGGGTGATCTGTTCTGACACCATCAATGTTGGTCACCTGGTATTTAAACTCAGGTAAAAGCTGGTGAGGGGGACTAGTTTCCCTGCCACCATGGTGACACTAGCCCCTGTGTCCCTAAATGCCACAGCTTTCTGACCATTAATTATTGGCTCCAATCTGTACCTGCCCAATGCTATGGGACCCATGGTAAAGGTGGCAAATCCTATACCACCATCAGAGTCAGAGGAGTCTGTTGAGGGGTCCCTGTCTAAACTAGGGCCCACCTCTGTTCCTCTTGCAAAAGCACCTAACTTTTTGGGTGCACTACTCCCAACTGGAGGATTACTACTGGTAGTACCAGGAGGGGTGGTAGTAGTTGTGGGAGGAACATTTTCTTTATTGCCAATCCTGGGGCAACTGGGATCAGTTTTCCAGTGCCCAGGCTTTTTACAGACATGGCAATAGGGTTTCTTTTCAGGAGAGGAAGGAGTTTGGGACCCACCCCAGAAGAGGAATTTTGGGGCCCTGTAGGGGACTTATCCTTAGATTTATCCCCACCTTTCTCTTGGGACTTAGTAGAATCTTTCTTCTGGTCACCACCCTGATTTCTAGTTTTTACTCTGGTTCTGACCCACTTGTCTGCCTTCTTTCCCAATTCTTGGGGAGAGGTCAGATCAGAGTCCACCAGATACTGGTGCAAAAGCTGGTTTTGACAATTATTAAGGATCTGCTCCTCATAATCAAATTGTACAATCCTAAAAAGTCCTGCACTTTGTTGCCATGTATCCAACCTTCCAGAGCCTTTGTAGCACAATCTACAAAATCAACCCAGTCTTGAGTCTGAGCTTTTTGGGTGTCTCTGAACTTCAACCTATACTGTTCAGTGGTTAGGCCAAACCCATCTATCAGAGCACTCTTCAAGACTGTGTAATTGTCAGCATCCTCTTCTCTTACAGTGAGGAGCTTGTCTCTACCTTTGTCTGCAAAGGAGAGCCACAAGATTGCTGCCCACTGCCTCTGGGGGACCTTCTGAACTTTACAGGCCCTCTCCAGTGCAGTTATCCATTTGTGGATGTCATCCCCACTCTGGTAGGGAGGGACAATCTTGTTTAGGTTTCTATGGTCATAAGACCTGTCCCTATCTCTAGGGATATTGTTGCCACCATGGGACTCTAGTCCCAACTTTCTTCTCTCTCTAAGGAGATCTAGGGATTCTCTATCTAAAGCTAATTGCTTTTTTCTGAGTTCCAGCTGAGTTTCCTCATACTGGACTAGCCTCTTTCTTCTCTCATGAGAGGATTCTCTCCTATGAGATGAGACAGAGCTCCCTATAGAGGTGCCAGAGTGGTTAGACTCCTGAGAAGGAGACCTAGACCTTCTGGGCACACTCTTAATCCTTCCTGGGGGACAAAGAGGGCATCATTCTGATCATCCTCATCATCTTCCACAGGAGGGATTGGGTTATCCAGGTCAGGGTCATTGTCACCCTCCTGGCCAGTCTCAGAGGGGGCTGGGGGTATTAGTACCCCTGGCCTCCTCCTCTTCTTCTGCCCCACCCTCAGCTCCTACCCCTTCAGTCCCTACAGGCTTACTAAGGTCATAAGCCACCAACAACTCCTTGAGGTGTTGGGTGGTGGAGCTTTGGCCTGTCCTTATTTTTCTCAAGTTGCATAAAGCTCTCAATTCCAAGAATGGGAGTGTATCATACTTGGAGGGTGGAAGCTCAATGGCTTCCTGCAAGGATTCTTTGGATCCTCCTTTTAAAGACATTACTAGTGTGGTGTGGTGTATGCACTACCTACTCTAGTGTGGCCTACTAAACTCTCTTGAGTTGTAGAAAGGGTTGTGCTATCCCTTAACACACAACTCTAAGTTCAGTAGAACTTACTGTTTATTCTAAGCTTAAATTATATGTACCTTAGGTACCTTTAGTGGTTTTCAGTTGATCAATTCAATTGAGATTATCTGGTAAAACAATAGCAAGCTGGAATCCCACACGCTGCCACCAATGTGAGAAGTTGGCCTGGCATATGCTGTCCACTAATTATAGTGGGCACCTTGCACCAGACCAAATCGACTCTTATGGTAGGTAGGTTAAAGACAACCTTATTGAAAGCTATCCTAGTGGTAGCTGTGGAGAGCAGCCTTCAGGCTAAGTCTTGAAGGAATGTAAAGCAGCTTGTTTTACCAGTCTATAATCTCTTGAGTGACCAAATGAAAGAGCACCACACCAGGTATATATTCAAAATATATGTATTTATTACTAAACACACCCCTCTAGTCTCTTTTTGAGGCTAGAGTTCAAGTACATAGGTTATAAGATCTTAAACACAGTAATAGCACAAATACACGTTTGGGCCCTAGGGGCGTACCAAACCATATACCAATAAAGTGGTATAAGAACCACGACTGAACTAGACACTAGGCCTAGAGCCTCTAGAAGTGCTTGGACCACAAGGAACCACCCAAGGTAGTGACACAGGGGACCCACGGGGGACGCGTGCAGTGTAAATACACAACCGCGATACGCCGTTTACTTCTATGGAGAAAGTCGCGGTCAGGAAATTAAAGGAAAGGGACACTTAGAGGAGGACTAGGAACAAACCCTTTGAGATCTAGGACTTTGAAGAGTCTCTACCCACGGGAGCACCGGAGTACTCGTGTTACCTCACCCAGCGAAGCCGGGTGCATAGGTGCCGTTCGGGGTCGGGTTTCGCTGTCGATTCCTATGAAGATCTGCTGCAAAGTGCTGCTGGCGACCAGGAGGAAAGTGTCCGGGTGGATCCAAGAGTGGATCGAGGATCTGAAGTACCTGAAAGCAGAGGGGACAGAGTCTGGGTCACTAGCCAGTGACCAGGAAGGCGATGAGCAGATGCCCACCGATGTCGGGTGCTTCAGGTGCGTCGTCGGTCGTCTTGACTCCGCAGTCACGAGGTCCAGGAGGCGTTGTCGGCGTCCAGGAGCAGGATTCGGACTGTACCACGACATCTGCTGCTTGCTGAGGTGTCGGCGACCGGATTGGACCCAACCAGTGTTCCCAGTAAGGTGCGCGCCTGCGCTCGCGCGCACGTCTGTTCCTCCGAGCGCGCAGTGCTGTGTGTGGAGCGCGCACCCACAGCCCATCCCGGGAAGAATTCGCACCGCCGCTTTTAAAATGCGAGCGGCGCGAAAAATGGTAATTTCCTGGTTGTGGAGGCTATTGCACTTGCTGCATTTCCTTCTTAATGAAGCGCAGCTGGGGCTGTTTGTGGGCCTTTGTAGAAAATATTTGTTAAATGCAGCACCGGCATGAGCTGCAATTAACATAAATATTTTCACAATGGCCCACAATCAGCCCGCAGCCTCGCTCCTTTAAGAGAAGAAATGCAGCAAGTCCAGAAGCACGACGTGTGCTTTACACGTCGTTCTTTTGGACTTGATGCATGTCTTTTCTTAATGGAGCACGGCTGCGGCCTGAATGTGGGCCATTGTGAAAATATTTATGTTAATTGCAGCGCATGATGGTGCTGCAATTAACAAGAATACTTTCCTAAATGCCCACAATCAGATCGCAGCCGTGCTATATTAAGAAAATTAATGCAGCAAGCACAAAAACAACGTGTAAAGCACACGTCGTGCTTTTGGACTTGCATGGTGAAAAAGAAGAGATGGGTATCAAAAGAAAAGAGAACAAAAAAAACGCATAAACAAACTCAGTAAATGTAAACAAGGACAGGGGAGCAAGCAGAGGAGCGGATTCATCAAGGAGATAGAAAGGCAGTGATCCTTAATAGCAAGATAACGCAAATACATTTATTTAGAAAGAAATTCAGAGGCGGAATTTATTTAGGTGTTTTCAGAATGTCAAGTGCGAGTGCAAGGATCGGAATGCAGGGATTTCTGAACTGTTTCCACCGAGCCTGAAAAACACAATTTCCAGAATCAGCGACGGCTGGCTTCAGTGATCCTTTGATGAGTGTGAGACATACACTATACTGTGTGCTGAGCTTTGGGATTTGATTTTGACTTTCAAATGATGCCTGCTAAGGCACGTAAGGGCTGAGGTAAGGTAGTCAAACTTTCAGGTGCCTGTCAGAAGTTGAAAGTGGGTTCTTGGCGCACATTGCCGTGGCTGGAGCGCACAGAGACCTCACACTGCCGCACACAGAGAAAAAAAATTAGAGGGAACATTGGACCCAACAAGCCTTGGCAACAGCAAATTTCGTGGAAGTGAAGAAAAGTCGATGGCGCAGACCAGCAAGGTCTGGGGAACTCACCCAGCAAGGGTAAGTTAGGGCAGGCCTGGAGCAACCAGAGGAGCCCTTTGGTTTCTTTAAGAAGTCTTCTGGAGACCCACAAGCCAGCGGGCAAGGGATCGCGAAGACACCTCGGGTGGAATCACTCAACAGGGGCCCACGGTCACTCGAGACGGTGTAGGCCTCTGATCTTCGGAGGGATTCCTGCTGGAGGTCGGGACCACACGTGTTCCAAAGCACAGGTTCGTAGAACGTTGTGAAGGGGTTGTACTTGACAATAGTGCACGGTACCCAGGGGTCGTGGTTCCTCGTCACTCGTGGGGTCCACTTGCCTCAGCTTCGCTGGGGACTCACGATGGCCTTGGTGAAGTCAGGAAATCCACTTCTTGGGCTGCAGGGACTTCGGACTCCGCCGGGAGCGGCGTAGTTTGCGACCGTCGTTGTCGTTTTTGGTGCCTGCCAAGCAGGGAGTCACTCCTTGACTCCAAGGAGATTCTTCAGTCCTCTAATCATGATGTAGAGCGTCGAAGGTCCAGGATTCAGTTTCAAAGTTTAGTCCAGGGATATCTAATCTTGCTGTGGCAAGGGTTCCCCATTTTAACCAGCAAAACAGGGAGGGACTAACTCTATGACCCCACCTATGGGAGGGTCAAGGGAGGGGTGGCTACACCACTTCCCTTTGTCCAGTTTCACGCCAGAGCAGGGGCAGGTAGCCCCTGAGCTGGTTTGAACTGGCATATGCACAGAGGAGCCTTTTGCTCCCCAGTGCAGGACTTCAAAGCACTGTAAGAGTGCACCCACCCAGCCCCAATACACATTATCCTGTCTGGGGAGGTGGTCACACCTCCCTGCAACAGGAAACCTATTGTCCAGGCCTCCCCTGCCGGAGTTTCGTCCAGCAGCAGGAGGCCAGACTTGTGTCTGTGGCAGCAGCATCCATTTTGTGATGCCAGGGCTTCAGAAAGAAGTTACCGGGTAAGCCAGAGTTAACATGTCTTTCCCTCTAGAAGGGTGGAATGCTACCCCACCGCCAGGATTGGCGGGGGGTAGTATTCCAAGATGTTTGACACCAAACACGACATGTTTAGGTGCAGCCATTCCAAAGTTAGCATTTTACCGCGAGGATATAATGCGCTTAAGAGTATATGGTCAGGCTGCACTACAAACAGCATCAGAGATGGTCTCCGAACGCTGCAGAGGGGCCCTGCTCACGCAGGGGCACCCTCTCACATAGGAACCATGCACTCTGCCTTTAGGATTGATAAGGCCTGCCTTAGGAGTGACTTATAGGTTTATATGTGTGTATGTAGTTCGTGATATAGGTAACCTATATCACAGTAAGGGGTGCATGCACCACCTTACCCAGGCTGCAGTAGCAGACCTGTGGTGTCAGTTTGGATGGCCTTCCAGGGGTGGCATAATACATGCTGCAGCCCCTGGCAGGCCTCTGAGGTACCTATGCCCTTGGTACATAGTATACCATATACTAGGGACTTATAAGGGCACTCCAGATTCCAATCAGAGATGTGCCTAAGGCACATGGAAACCATTTTACAGAGAAAGCAGATAGACTGGGGCCCTGAATAGCAGGATCCCAGTCCAACTAAGTCATAAACCAGCAAAACACCATAAAAAATAGTGGGGGCAACCATATAGTCAGATTCCTCCTTCCTACAAGGGGGACTTCTCCAGTGGCAATATTGGACTTCTCCCTTACTGGGATAGAATCTCCCTGGCCCACTGGAACTGTGTCTAACAGTTGCCCACCTTTCCTACACTGTTTCTTCTTTTTCTTTTGGGGCTTAGCTGCACTAGCTGCAGGTTCAGCCCCCCCAGGTTTTTTGGGTGAGGTCTAGCACTGGGTCAGTACCTCTTTTTGGCTCAGTCCAACCTCTGGGTGGTCATTCCCAAGGAGTCAATCAAGGGGGAGGTCTTTACTGACTACCACCTTCCTCCAACTAAGGGATCCAGCTCTTTCTAGGGGCACTACAGCCATAGGCCTAACAGTGACACCTCCTGGGACAGCCCTTACTCTTTTTGTTTCCCCTGGGACATACTGGTTTGAGAGAAAAAACCTGTCATGCACCACAGTGTGACTGGCACAGGTGTCT
This sequence comes from Calotriton arnoldi, assembly GCA_963921515.1. NCBI lineage: Eukaryota > Metazoa > Chordata > Amphibia > Caudata > Salamandridae > Calotriton > Calotriton arnoldi. Next base: position 7,821 of record CAWUFW010018975.1, read on the forward strand.
CTCAGGGCAATGGCTGGGATTCCATTCACCAGTAGGTGGTGGAAATGTCAACTCCCCTCTGGCATCTCCAAATCACCTTTTGGGCCCATTTTCCAGTTGAAGGCTATGAGGGCTTCCTCATCTGAGGAATCGCCCTCTAAAGCTACACTGGCAACCCCTGGAGCTACACTAGGGGCTGTAACATTTGTTAGGACAACTAGGATCCTTGGTGTGGTGTCCTGCCTTTTGGCAGTTGTGACACCATACCCTGTTGGGATCCCAATTCTTTCCTTGGTACCCAGTTTTAGTTTGTGAGGTGTCTTTGGGCCCTCCCTCCTGGTCAGGTTTTTGGGGGGCTACCTAGGACTCCTTACCTTTATCTTTTAGAGGCTCACTGTCTTTCCTCTGGGGAGGTTTTGTAACCCCTTTCTTTTGGTCACCCCCAGTGGACATCCTAGTTACCCTTGTCTTGACCCAATGGTCCACCTTCTTTCCCAATTCTTGGGGAGAATTCGGACCTAGGTCTACCAGATACTGAAGCAACTTATCATCAATGCAATTACTCAATATGTGCTCTTTCATATACAAATTATAAAGACCATGATAATCTTGCACATTACTTCCAGTCAACCAGCCACCTCGTTTGTTAACTGAGTAGTCAACAAAGTCAATCCAGGATTGTTTTGGGGTTTTGTGAGCCCCCCTGAATCTAATTCTGTATTCCTCAGTTGTGAGTCCAAATCCCTCAATCAGAGTTCTCTTCATGAGGTCATAAGACCCAGCATCTGCCCCTGTAAGGGTCAGGAGTCTGTCTCTGCACTTACCAGAGAACAGTTCCCAAAGGAGTGCCCCCCAGTGAGTTTTCTTCACCCTTCTGGCTTCACAAGCCCTCTCAAAGGCTGTGAACCACTTGGTGATATCATCACCATCCACAAATTTAGGGACAATCCCTTTGGGGATTTTGGGATCATAGGATCCTTCTCTTTCTATGTTTTTTAAATTGCTGCCACCATTGATGGTTCTTAGGCCCATCTCTGCTCTTTCTTTTTCCAGAGCCAGGAGTCTGGTCTCTAGGTATAATCTTTTGGTCAACCTGGCTAGCAGGATGACCTCCTCATTGAGGCTGTCCTCAATGTCCTCAGTGGTACCTGACCAACCTGTGTGGGATCTAGGTACTGAGAGGTTGATTCTTGGAGTCAGGGGTACTTGGACCCTTTTCTCCCTAGGAAGTGGAGGGGGTTGATCTACCTGGTCATCCCCTTCCCCTCCTTCTTCATCTGATTAGTCTTCACCATTTTCAGATGGTTGGTCCTTAGCATACCCAGCCAACAGCCCCTGGAGCTTTTGTTTGGTGGGATGGGACCCCATGGCTATGTTTTTAATTTTACATAGGGACCTTACCTCCTTGAAAGACAAGTGAAGGTAAGGGGTGAGGTCGAGCTCCTCAACCAAGTCCTCTATGGCATTGTGGTTATTTCCACTAACAGCTGAGTCCTTTTTTTGAGACATTGTTAAAAAAAAACTTCTAACCCCTCTAACCCTAGCTAAAGTGACTTTTAGTTTTCTAAAATTCTAAAGGGACTTAACCAAGACCTTAACAAGACTTTTAGTAATTTTGCAAAAAATTGCCAATTTGAAAAATCAGAATTCTAATGACAATTTAAGAGTTCTGTCGTGTGATCAGGTGGTAACCAAGTAGTCCAACAAATGCAAAGTTGTATATCCCACCGCTGATCCACCAATGTAGGAAGCTGGCTCTGTATATACTATACCAAAGTGAGGTATAGTGTGCACAGAGTCCAGTGGAACGCCAAAGGTAGGCAGAGGTAAAGTTAGATAGCACCTTACTCTCTATTTGTGGTAGTGTGGTCGAGCAGTAAGGCTTTATCAGAAGACAGTGTTAAGCATTTATAGTACCCACTCAGTCAGCAAATCAATTCACACACTCAAAGACTGAACTTCATATCAATTGTTTTTGTATAAAAATATTGTTTTAGTTATTTTATTTCCTAGAGCCAAGCAAGCCTTAAACATACTCTTCAAGACCTAGTATTATCCAGTCTTTTTGAGAATACCAACAAGATAACCACACTCATGAAAACCTTGTTAAAGGACACATATTACATCCACAGAGATAATATGAGACTTGAGAAAATTTTAGATATGATCACTGTTTACTCATACACCCCATTGTCATCCTGTGAAGGCATAGAACCCTATCTATCTTGGATACAGGTTCCAGCTCACAGATTCTATCTAACTCGTCTTCCAGTAAACACAATCCACTTCTTAGTGGCCCTTCGCCTTACTGGGAATTGGTTTGATTTTTTACCCTGTTGCCCGTGCGATGGTAGGCCCACACAGTACACTCAGCACTTTATGTTATTCTGCACTTTATACTCTGATTTTAGAACCTGTTTTATAAGTCCTATTTTATCAGGAAATAGCCTCACAAAACACCAAGAAGGTTTACTGATTCTACAACGTCTTGAGAGTCCAACATCCTGCTATGCAGTGCTAAATTATATTACTCAGGCAATAAGTCTAAGGAAAATATATGCAGCATGATTTTAGCTTTACCGATATGGATGGTGGTTATGTAAAGAAGAGTGGTGAAACATTCAGTGGTCCGGATTTGGTAGACAAGTTGTGTGGTAATGTGGTAATGTGGTCAGGGTTAATGGTTCCAACTGGCATCGCCAACACTCAATTTCTTGCATTTCACCACTCTCCATTAACTCTGACTGCATTATCACACACCTTGTCTACCACATCTGGACCACTGCATTTTTCACCACCCTTCTTTACATAATCACCCTTCTTGGTGCACACAACATCACCTACATGAAAACCTACTTCACTTACACTGTTGCGATTGTCAAAAGCCTTCTTCTGCTTGGTTTTAGCTTCTGATACATTTGAGGTCCCTCAAATCGACACACATGCATAGTTTACCATTAGACTTGCACACCAACAAATCAAATGCAGCCATTCAGATGATTCTACTAGCTCAATTACCCCAGCACTACATAAATGGTCAATTTCTCCCTGTAGTTGCTCTCACAGTGCTAGCGGAAAATTCCTAACCTTGTGTACTTTTGGACTACAGCCTGACTTCAGAACGATGCGGTGTTCGAACCTTTCAAGGCATACCAATTGTTTGGCAAACAACTTGGGATACTTAATGCTCCACTTCATTTTGCACCCCCCCAAGTTTGCAGGAGCAATGGGGTCAGGCAGATGCCACTTATGCTCAGGAAGTAACCCACAGTTTACGATTTGTTCTATATTTTATCTGTGATAATATTTTTCCACTTTTACACACCCTTAAGTTTTCAGGCTCGCCATCTGTTTCTCATTTTTGTAATAGGTCATATGCTAGTTTATATACCGTCATTCTAAATTTTATTTTATGTTTGTTTTCCTTTGTTTCTTTTTAGTTGTTGTGTTAAATGAAGGGAAAAAGTAATGTAGTATCCTTCTGTTAATATGGTAGAAAGGTTAAAACATGATGTAAGTAAAGACTGTTGCTATGTCACCAGTAGAATGTTGGCATTAGAATTGTTGAGAGAATGTTGGTGACAGTTGGAGAGTGGCCGCTGTCCGTGTGTGGTAGCTGAACAGAGAGCATACACCTTTTATCGATGCAAGGGAACACCACACAGTTCAATTGAAATTCTGCATGTGCTGAAAAACCCCTGGCAATAGGTAAAGGAAAATCCCTCCAGTAATGAAAATATCAAAATCAACTCCAAATAGAGGAACTGATAGAATGGTAAGAATGTAGAAACAATTGAGAGTAAAGGACTAACATTTTGAAGAAGAGAAGATGAGTTTTAAGCAATCTCATACAACTATGTTGCAAATATATCTGACTGCTTTTTGTCTGAAAACGTTATCATTTATTTTTAATAATACTTTTTTCAGTGAGTCTGAGCAATGCTATGCTTTTGAGATGAGTAGTGAACAGAGTCAGTGTGAATGAAGTGTGTTGACTTGTGATGCTAATGCTGAGATGCTGAGAGGCTGATACGGAGAAACAGCAGGAAGGACTGTGTTCCTCCTTGCTGCTGCGCAGACGATCTAAGTCGTGGCCTGCTCCAGATTTGCCTTCCATTGATCTTTGCATTCTGCAGAGCTTTTGCCCCTTGCCAAGCTCCTTCTGAAGCTTTGAAGAGGTAGGGAAATGAGAAGGTGCTTCGCGTGTCGGAGAGCCAAGGTGCCTGAGGCGGTTCGGTGCTCAAGGTTGCGGGGCTGAGAAGCAGAAGCAGCTCTAGTAACTTGTGTGCAGTGATGGTTGAAGCCACTTGTAAAAGTTTCATAGGCACCTGTCAGGCATTGGAGAGGACAGCTTTATTCACTCAGTGGCAGCAGTGAAGTGGTAAGGCAGTGAGACAGTGAGGCAGACTACAGCAAATAAATGCCAAAAACATTAAAATCACTGAAGTAGCCATGAAAAGATGCTTTTCTGTTGAGCCAGCAGATCACTCTGAAAGAGCTCTGTACTTAAGAGTAAAGTCACTGATATGACAGTGACAGCATGCGGGTACTTACACCTCAATCTTTTAGTAAAGACATTGAAGATTTTTCCCCATTGATCGCATGGATCTTTGTTGGTTGACTTGAAGCGATGCAAGGGAGAAGATATCAACAATTCATTTCTATCTTGTGGAGCCAATGTGACTCCACAATAAGGTCCAGGAATAACCAAATATGGTTAAATGGGTTTTATTTTAGGTTATTAAACAATTCAGCATATAAGCATACCAAGAATGAGTTCAAAAGATACAACAATACAGCTGGTAAGCTGAACTATCTCAGAAGATTGAGTCGTAATAAAATGAGATACAGAATAGTAACAGCCACAACAATAAGGAAACAAAAGAAAACAGGTGTTTCATAAAGAATCCTCCCTGATCTCTTCTAAACATAAATCAATTATCAGAGCATCTACCAAGAGTCTCTATTTAGGGAGCATAGAAGGTTTCAGCATGATCAGACTTCAGTAGAAGTCTTGTAAATAGAAAATAAGTGTTTAACATAAAGATTTGCACTTACAAGAAAAAGGCAAACAGAGAGGTTTGTACTTCTCAAAGTCTAAAGGAATCTGAATCTGCTTAACTGTGGGAACACCAATTAAAAAAACAGATTCATAAACATCTTTATCTCTTTCACACCACCAAGAACCAACCATAAAGTTACTTTAGAGAGTATCTGCAACATTCCTTCAGTTTCCCATCGCAGGAAAACTTGGGCTGTAAGCCCTACCCTTGAACATCTTGCAGTCCTGGTACATGATGAACATTAATTCTCCACATTCGCTGCCAAATTCTTCCCTTCAGGTCTCACTATAAGCAGCCTAACACAAAAAACAAACCTTTCTCTAACTGATGAAAAACATGATAAGGCACCTGCAAAGGAAATAAATAATATGCTGGCAAGGCAAAATGCATTTCAATACAGCCCTGTTGTCAGGCTAGATTAGCTGAGGCTTTAATATGAACTCAGAGGCATGAGTGCACATTCACATGTAAAACTTAAAGAATAAACGTAAAACATGAGTAAAAGAAGACATGGATACACGTTTAAACTGAACGTTAGTGTGCATGTGTATAAATCTCTAATCCCCACAGTGGTTTCAGTCCATTATTGCCTTCCCCACAGATGCCTCCAAGATGCTCGGTGGAGTCATCCCTGGATGCCCAGGTATGGGGTACTGGAAGGTTCATTAGGCTGATCCCTTCACTTCAGCTGTTGTGTAGCCGGCGCAGAGGTGGAGAGGTTGCACAGGGGTTCTTTCTAAAGGCTGGCAAAGAGCGTACCAGTGGTGTATCAGTGGCCTTTGTGGTGTGACAATGAGGGGGGAGGCAGGATTCGTGCAACTTGTGGGTTGTTAGCTGTGGGTCAGCAACGGAAGATCGTATTTGCTTGAGGTGATTGGGATAAGAGATGGATGGAGGTACCTCACTTTGTTGCCCCTTAATGTCTTAACGCTTAAACAACTCAAGCACTCTTAAAGCCCCTCAAAGTTTATTGTACAAATAACTTTAAGATGCTAATACCCAGTACTCTTACCAAATACATTGTTCTGAGAGCTGTATACATGCCTGACATTTCCTTGGAAAGCTAGAAACTATGAGTTATAATAATGTGTCAGACCAGAATAAAAACAAAATTCTTGAAGAACAGTTTGACCTCAGCAAGAGCTACTGGAGCTACAGAATTACTGGAAAAAAGTTGCAAGTTTTTCATAACTACAATACCTAATGCTATAGATGAGAGATACCTATAGATTAGTGCTCGAAATCAGGAACAGTCACAAATAACTAAAGCCAATCTTCAACAAGCTCTTAAATTCGAACTGGAATTTTTAGAAGCAGAGAAAGGTGGAGACAGTGTAGAGACCTTCTCAGTCAAACAACTGCAGTTACCAAGGAGCACAAAAAAATTAAAGCGCAAGCATACACAAGCAGATGCAAGTTCAAGGACAAGTGCACAATGAGACTACTACTCAACAATCATTCACTACCCTGGATATAAATTGACAATCTGGTAGTCCCCTATTTTTAATATTTGGACAGGTGTAAATCGGAAGAGATTACAAAATAAATAAGTAGAAAACCAGCTGATAACTTGTAACAGTTGGCAAATGAAAAATCACCCGATACCATAAGTTAACCAAGAGAATTAGGAGTATGGAAAGCTAAGGAATGGCAGTGTTTGTGCAAAACTAACCACATCGAATACTCCCCAGGGGCAAAACCCAAGGGAGATGCACTAGTCAAGGCAGGAGGATTGCATACACTTGAGAATGATGATTCTGGAAATTAGAATAATGGGACAGGGGAAACAGTGAGACATCAATTAAAAAGGAACCCCTTACATACCACCACTTTAATTAGATCTGAGGAATCACAAAGGCTGGACTCCATTCAGAGTGATAATGGGAGTCTTCTGGAATATCACAAAACAACTGACCCTCTTACAGAGACTTTGAACTCAATGACTGCTCTTCTAACCCTAACAGTGGATGAAATGACTATGCAATCTGTTAAAATGGACACTTAAATTGAAATGTTGCTAAAGGTAGCAATACAGTTGCAAGACTTTGATAAAAAGTTTCCTGTGTCAATGGCAATTGCTTCAAACGATTTCACTAGTACGTCAATCTTAAATCAATGGGGCATATCATCAAGGCGGCGTAAAACAATTATCGCCGCTTTTGCGTCCGTTTTCGGGCGAAAAGCGGCGATAATTGTAACGCCCTATCAGCATGGACACGCTAACGCGTGAATCCATGCCTTAGCGCCCATTTCCGTTGCGCCTCGCTAATGAGATGCGAGGTAGGCGTTCCCGTCTATAAGTCAGCGGAAATCATTGCTTACACTGCTACCCCCTATTAACAAGTAATTCCCTAAGCCGCTTAGTGACATAAAAAGCAGCGCTAACCGGGTATATCGCCGGTTTGTTACGCCTGCTATTTTTCCTACTTAGCCATATCTATCATGGGAGGTGGATTGTCATGCTGAGTCCACATCTCCCTATCTACGATGTTTTGCCTAACGCGGTTTTATATCGCTGGTATTCCTGCGATATTGCCTCTTTCCGCCGCTATTGCCGAGATTTCTAACGCCTCGGCGATGCGCGTTGGTGATAGTGCGCTAACCGGGCGATAGAATCCGGCGATAGACGGCGTTAGTGATGTGCACGTTAGACGCGGTCAGCGATAATTATCGCTGGCCGTTGATAATATGCCCCAATGTTTTTTTGGACAAATCGTAAACAAATTGGAGACATTACCTAGTATATTACAAACAATGACGTTGGTTTGGTAGCAGATTGAAAAGGATATGATGTGTCAAGTATTGGATAGGATGAAGGAAGATAATTCCAACTGACCCAATGACAAGAATACTCAAATCATTGATAAAGGATTAGCACAGCCAGGTAATATTTGGGAGGAAAATAAAAATAAAGACCAGACAACGAAACCAAAATTACCCACCTTAATTTGGCAGAAGCTGTACAGAACGAAGATCCCCTGCAATAAGCTACTAAAATACAGCATAAAGACAATGGTATAGTAAAACAGTTACACAAAGCTAAAACAGCTCTGCAGGAGAACGATCATACTGCAGAAATGAATACTTAGGGGAATTATTTTGCCATTGGTGAACAAATTCAAACAGGTTTATATAGGAAAACAAAAAAGATTGAAAAGACTCTATAAAAACACAACAACCTGAAGAATAGGGACCTACTGCATTTCTTTTCTACGAAATCAAATGATATACAGCAAAAGGAACGGTTGAGGCAATGTGGAAGAGTTCTAAGTATGCTTCAATAATGCACAAATCAGATAAATTAGGCCCACATAAAACAGTGCTATTGGCAAACTAAGCCAGATGTATACAAGTGAGATAATAAGCTGAGGGCAAATGGCGGTAATCCCTCTGGGAGACTTTAAGCAAGAAATTGGTAAATTTGAAAAAATACAATGCAACCATTGGCCCCCAGTACCTCTTAAATGAATAAATACAATATGAAAAAATGCAATGTGAGCCCCATCCCCCGGTTACTCCCAAGGTGAAGAATAAAGAAATGCAGTGTGATCTCTGTTTGTAGATAACATTTAAGAGCTCACACCCAATCGAATCGGAGAAGGCTTTGTGCAATGTAATCAACCAGGGAACACATTCAAGTAGTTCTGCAAACATTAGGTACAGAAAGTGAGCAAGGAAAAGAGTATAGAGTAAATAGTACAGCAACTAATTAACAGCAAAATGAGCATACCATGCTGAATGAAATAAATCAGGACACGAGAAGAACAATGTGGATTGACAAAGAGAATGCAACTTCATCAAATTAAAATCGACATTTCCCAAATGATGGGAAAAAAACAGGGTAATGTGTGTGGACTCTAAAGACCCGTGTGCGGCTAAGAATTTGTTCTCCCATTCTTTTAAGTTATTGCTCCATTATACCAGTGAGGGAAAACATGATATTTTAAATTGGGGAACCCGTTTGCCGTTATTTGCTATGATTCCCTCTCCATCTAAAATTAAATCAAGTGATATTGAATGTGGGCCATTCATAGTAAATATTAGCATCAAAGGCATTAACTACAAATAACGGACTTAAATAAGAAGCTATGAAACAAAAAGTGCAAGCTCGATTACAAAATTTGTCTTTTTGACACAATATTCTGATGTCACAATATTGTTGTTCTCTATTTTCCTGTTATACAACCATTCTGAAAACATCATACTGAGCCATTCGATGTTTCCCTTGGCAAAACACATCTGTCACACTTTCCTCCAGTTTCGATTTTTGCTTATCCTCGAATATGAATTTGGAAAATTGTGGAGATTTGTGGCGCCACCTGATTATAGATGATACCTTTGTAAGCCTTATCTGTGAACCTTGTAGCATGTGCTATATAGTTGTGATCAGCTGTTAGGTGCAAGACACAAATGGCTCTGAAGCCGTTTTCAAATAAATGGTATCTGTAATGTTACAGAAGCTGTAACATTTGCATGGAGCGTGTCAGACCCAAAGATGACAGCTACTTTGATAAAGTTCATAAAGATCGTACTAGCTCCTCTCATTGCAAAATATGAGTAATTTTGTTTTTGAACCTTAAGGCATACTAGCTTAATTTTAGCTTCTGTAATGACACTATGCCCGGAGATTCCAGAATCTTAATAGAATACAATTGTAATGGAAATGCTGATCATCATATATACCTTGAAATGTGATTATGTTTATCATCACATTTTTGGACTTTGCCACTTATGTAATTGGCTTGTTGTCTTATTGGATTTACACCAAGGGGCCGATTTTGATGTCGGGCGGAATTGCTTCTGCTCAACACAGACTCGGCCCTGGGACCAACTGACCTCTGGTTGGTGGTCCCAACCGCCTAATTAGGATGCAGCCGAACACTGTTCAGTCGCATTCCTGCATTTCCCTATGGGAGCATGCATTATGGTTGTAAACCGGTCATAATACATGCTTCTAAAAGAAAATGGGAGGTGCAATTCATCCCTGCACCCCGTGGCAAGAACCTCAAGATGCCTGCCACAGGGTGCAGGGATTAACAGGGGGGCACCATTGGTGCCCCCAGCCTGAGGCCGCAAGCACAAGGGGGCCCTGCTGGGGGCCCCCAAGCATGCTTTCCGACATGGTTTCCATGTTGGACAGGCCAGCCTGGAAACCATGCTGGAACCTGTGCATCGTAATCTCAAGGGCGTAAAAGCCCGCCCTTGTGATTACTGGCCGGCTTCCGACTGGCCAATGGGCTCCTGGAGCCCGTCGGAAGCCAGCCGCAATGACCGGCTGGTTTACTTTACAATCGCCTAGATCATAATTAGGCAGTCGGAAAGTAAACCAAGTGACTCATTATGATGCAGCCCCTGTACGGGCCACATTGTAATCCGCCCCCTAGTCTTAATTTGGATGAAATGTAATTGTAGGTTTAATGCTGTTACTTACAATCATTTAGAGCCATAATTTAATATTTTGTGTTTTAAATTGAGGTTTCTGTTCTGTTTTTAACTGCATGTAATTTCGGAATGATTTTATTTAATCACCCCTAAATTATTATTTAATCAATCAACATATTTTGTTATGTAGGTTTTCCATATCTGCAAACAACTGAAAAAAGCATAATATACATTTAATTTCGGAATTCATCCAGTCCCAGAGACTCTCCTACATTAAAAACCCAATCGTTCAAGATATTTCCTGATCAGAAACTGATCACAACTAAAAATGTAGTTCTACTTCCTTGTGAAAAGGGAGCATGTCAAAAATGGGCATGATATATTATGTTCATTGTGCAAGAGGAACGATTTTTTTTTTAAAGGGTGGAATGCAGTTCCGAAAAAGGGAGGGGGCATGGAAGCGTAATAGGAGTAAAACTGAAAAAAAAGTGGTCGTTGTGAACTGAGAGTAAGGCAGTAGGGTCACAGACATTGAGTGTAAAAAGTGTATAGGTAAAAACAAAAAGAGCATTCATGGTGACTTTCATGTTCGACCTCATGTCAGAACAATATTGGACCACTCATACCAACATTTCCGCAAATGCTTTTACACACCCTAGAACTCACAGTGAATTTCCCCCTGCTTTCAAGACTGCTATTCTTTAAATGAATGCTCACAGGGGTCTACAGAGTACAAAGCATTTCATGAGTATCCTTCTTTTATTTTATAGGTATAACAGATTACCTTTGTGACTCAATTTCAATATGGTTAAGTTAGAAACAAGGTCGAACTAAAGAATACAACTTTTAAAAAAAGAAGTTAAAAGCAAAACCTATTTTATTATTTCTGAAGATGATTTAAAATGAGTGAGTTCTAAATACTCAGGCAGCTTCTACTATTACGTTTGTATATTGGCAGGTGTATGTGTATATATTTTATAATTTGTATGATGTGTTATACAGCATTGAACAGGCCAAGAAGGCAACAAAGTGCGGTACTTAGGTAAAGACAGTAACATATATGATGTGAAAGGAAAGAGTGAAGCAATAGCTAAAACAGGTATAGCATACAGAAAATCATGCAGTGACAAACATAAAGAGAGCACAACAAGATCAAATGACTAAGCACCAAAAGATCCCAAAAGTGTTGTATTGACCAGGAAACAGAATGTTTTCTTAGAGAACTGAAGAGAGAAGTAGAAAGTAAAAGAAGTCATTTTTTTTTGTTCAACAATTTTTATTAATTTAAGAGAGAGAGTATAAATAATTAAGGTACTACAGCATGTAATACATAAAAGCCATCTTGACCAATAAATAGTTAACAAAACGCATAAATATGAGCAATATGATAAATAGTGGGTAAAATTTAAAACCAGCAGGAATATAAGAACCTATTCATGTGAATTCATTTGTATTACATTAACTAGCAAGGAATGAACACACAGAAGAAAATAAAGAAAGAGAACGTAAACGGAGAAAGGAAAAGAGACAAATGGAAAAAGAAAAAGAAAGAGAGAGAAAGAAAGAAAGAAAGAGAGAAAAAGAAATAAAGGGAGAGAAAGAAAGAAAGAAAGAAAGAAAGAAAGAAAGACAGAAAGAAAGGGACTCCAGCCTTAGTAAAATAAAGAGGGAAAATCAACCAGCGGTAGAAAAAGGGTACTGAGCGACTAGGCCCTGAGAGGCTAAATGGATATATTTATCAAGCGATCTCCAGACACCAGAGGAGATGGAGGGAGTATAATGTTTCTCCTCCACCGAAGTGTGAGCACCACGGAGAAATGATACCCATGCCCACCATGTATGATACGATAAGGCATTAAATGATTTCCATTCTGACAAAATAATCTTAACAGCTATGGATACCAGTAAATCCAAAAGTTGTAAATCTAACTCGTCTAAAGGAAGTGGAGATGGAGCTGCCCAAGGACCCAACAAGACTAAAGGAAAGGAAAGCTCAAATTGAATATCAAAAATTAATAATAAATGCTTATGGATGAATTCCCAGAACGCATGGAGAAGGGAGCACTCAAAAAACATATGTTGAGGAGTACCAGCAGCACTTTTACAATTCCAGCAAAGGTCATCATTTTTAAGTTTGAGTGTATATAGACAAGCTGGGGTCCAATGTAGAAGGTTGATCGTAAACAACTTTGATTGAAACAGAGAAGGAGCAACTTTATTCCGTAGGGAAAGTTTCCCAATAGTTTTCCAAGTATCCGATGTAATATGTTTGACTATATAAGCGTCAAAATGGTGCATCCATTTGAGCTGTGTGACCGTAGAGGGTGATGACGGAGAAGTGAACAAAAATTTATATATCCTAGAAGCCATATGTCCTACTGTTAGACCTGGCATCCTTGGCGTGGGTCTCCCTTCCATTTTTTCGTAATGCCTCCACTGTTGCTGATATGTTTTTGCTGGACTAGATGCTCATGGGCACTTTGCCACTGCTAATCAGTGCCAAAGTGCAAGTGCTCCCGATCGTTAATTGATACATGTATTAGTGACTCCATGATTGGATGATTGGTTTACTTGTCAGTCCCTAGTACTACGCACTCAGTGTGCCCAGGGCTTGTAAATCCAATGCCGCTGGTGGGCTTGCAGCACTGGTTGTGCGACCCACAGAAGCGGCTTGTAAAATGTGTCTCAGGCCTGCCATCGCAGAGCCTGTGTGCAGCCTCGGGCTGCCATGTCGACTTGGTGAGTACACCCACTTACCAGTCCCTAAACCTTCCCTTTACTGCATGTTGGTCACCCCTAAAGTAGGCCCTAGGGCAGGGTGCATTGTAAGTATAAGGTAGGACATGCCCTGGTGTGTGTGGCATGTCCTAATAGTGAATTACAGCCATTTTCGTTTTTCACTATTGCAAGGCTACCTGCTCCCCATAGGCCAGAATGGGCAGACTGACTATTACACCTTATAGTCAGAACTGACCCAGGGGATATGGTAGAAAAACGAATTTAGTATGCCTGAACTCAGGATGATAAAATACATCTTTTAGTGAAGTTGGTTTTAACATTCTGTGTTTGAAAATACCACTTTTAGAAAGTGGGTATTTTCTTGCCTAACTATCCAAGCCTGCCTCTGCTAGGTTGTGTATTCCTTGTCTGGAGATTGAGTGACAGGGGCTGGGGGTGGCTACAGGAGACAGGGTGAGTCAGCACAGGGCTGAATAGAAAGATCTGCATCCAGAGTGGAGGGAGGAGTTGCACCTGGGTCTGAATAGGGCTGTGCCTGCCTTCCACAATGCTGGCTCCACCTCCTGCCGGGCGGCTGAGCACTCTGCCCCACATTCTGAAAGGAAAGAAGGAGTCAGAAAAACAAAGTGCTCCAGGACTGACCAGAACTGGTTTTGGACTAGGCAGAGGCCTCTCTGCCTCCAGAGAACAAAGAGAATCAGGGTATAAGAGGGGCACCCAGACCCCAGGAAGATTAGATCACTTTTGGGAACAAGAAGAAACCTTTGCTGAGGAGCGGAACCAAGAAGAAACTGAGGAGAGACTATCCCTAAGCCTGAAGTGCTGCTTGGGGGATTGGCCTGCAGTGGTTTGCCTGACTGCCAAAGAAAGGAGAAAGGAACTTTTGCTTTGCTGTGACTTTCATCACCTTGTGAAGGATCTCCAAGGGCTTGGAAGAGAGCTTGCCCCCTGACCGAAGTCCCAGGACCATTGGACTTCACCCCCTTTGTGAATTGCTGCTGGAAACTCTGTTTCAGTGGCTGCAGAGGTAGGGAGCTGTGACCGACTCTCACGACCGACTCGGTGTCCTGTAAGCACCGCATCGAAGCACCGTCTCGCCCTGCAACGCACGGCCCTGGTCTCACCGACTCCGTCAACGAGCCGCTGCCTGCACCGCATCGAGGGACAACGCGTCCTGCAACGCTCGCTACGCCGAATCGAACTGGTCCGACCGACACGGTCACTGCTGCTGAGTTCGAGTCCTGTGACCGCACCGGAGTTGGGCACCGCTCGCACGCTTTGCGACGCACCGCCCGACTCGCACCGCTGTCCGGACTGATCGACGCCAGCTCCTGAATCCGGCTCCGTCGCCGCACCGCAACCTGCCAGCACCGCATCGAAGCACCGTCTCGCCCTGCAACGCACGGCCCTGGTCTCACCGACTCCGTCTCGACGACGTCAACGAGCCGCTGCCTGCACCGCATCGAGGGACAACGCGTCCTGCAACGCTTCCATTTTTGCATCGCGACCGCGACGAACAGCCATCCGGCTCGCACGCCCGTGCCTGCCGCTTCAAGTAAAAGGTACTGTGACCGAGTCTGTCTACGCTGTGTTGGCCCGTCTCGACGCGGTCAGCTGGATTTGTTAGACTCTGTTTGTTCTCGACATCGCCGTAGCCGGAGGAGGCTACCGACTCGCACAGAACCTTGAATTAAGCCTTTTTGATCAGAACTAAGCATTCTTAACAGTATTGTGGATTATTTTTGTCGTTTATGGTCTTGTGATAAATCTATATAAAGTATACCTATTTTTATAAATATATAACCTGTGTGGTGTCCATTTGTAGTGTTGTCACTTGATTACTGTATGTGTTCACAAATGCTTTACACACTGCCTCTGAACTAAGCCTGTCTGCTCGTGCCAAGCTACCAAGAGGGTGAGCAGGGGTTATTTCGGGAGTGTACCTACTTTCCCTGACTAGACGCAAGGGTCCCTATTTGGACAAAGGTACCTACCTCTGCCAACTAGAGACCCCCAAATCTAACATTGGTGGTCAGCGGTGAGGATTCTGGACTTGCATTTGTGACTCATGTACAGTGATTGGTGAACACTACTTAGTGAGTGCAGACCAAAACGCAACCACATACTTTTATAGCATTTTTTCTGGGATTTCCTATTTTTGCTAATGCCAAGTTCAGTCACTATGGAGAAACCAGCATCAGTAGCCTCTGTCGAGTGTGATTGGGAAGAAGAGAGGCTGGAGTGCTACACCCTCAAACAGCTCAAGCAATTCTGCAAAAAATTTAAAGTGTCCATGACCGGACTCTCCAGGAAGGAGGACCTTCAAAAGGCGCTGAGGGCCTGGGTCGAATCAAGGAGTGCCCCTGTGGAGGGGGCTGAGAATGCAGAAGGGCAGCTGGAGGGGCTATTGGGTCTAGGGGCTAGAAGACCACCTTCCCCAGTAGGTAGCAGTGTTTCTGCCAGAGGACTGTCTCCAGAGGAGTTGGAGGACAGGAAGGAGAGTAGGATGCACGAAATGCAGCTGACCAAGCTCAAGCTGAATGGGCAGTTAGAATTCGAAATGCAAACTAGGAAATTAGCCCTAGAGGAAAAGAAAATGCAGTTTGAACATGAGAAAGTTTTGAGGGAGTTGGAATTGAAGGCCAAGAGCTTAGAGATTACTCCCTCTGGTGGCAGTGTACCGCCTGGTGCCTGTTGAAGCTAGGGTGTATATTCCCAAAGATGTGGTGAAGGAGTTTTTTAAAAATGATGACATAGGGCAGTGGTTCAAAGGCTATGAGGTAGCCATGTCTTCCCACCGGGTCCCTGAGAAGGATTGGGGAGCGGGGTTGTGGGGACGGTTCCTCAGTGAAGGGCGGGATACCTTGTTGGATTTGCCCTCTGAAGTCTATAATTCGTACAGCCACATGAAGGATGCCTTAATGACTAGGTATGGTTTGACCCCTGAGCTTTATAGGCAAAGGTTCAGGAACTGTAGTAAGATTGAAAGCAGTACCTGGGTTGAATATGTGACCTTCTTTTGCAGAGCCTTGGATGGTTGGGTAAAGGGTAGCAAAGCGACTGATTTTCAGGCGCTCTTTGATTTAATTGCCTGGGAGCACTTGTCCGGTAATTGTTTTCCTGAGCTACGCCAGCACCTGATTGATAGTAAGCTGACTAACCCTAGGCAGCTTGCTGAGGAGGCGGACCGCTGGGTGAGTACCCGGGTCCACAAGGGTCACGTGGGAGACTCCGCCAAGAGTGGGCAGGGTCCCCAGCAGAAGAGTGGGGGACAAGGGTAAACAGAAGGAGTTCCATAAAGGGCCCCAAAGTAGACCCCAAGGGAACCAAGGGAAAGGTTCCCAGCCTCCCCCTGAGAAGAAGCCAGTGGCCCTGACAGGCCCCCCTGTTCACCAGGGACCACTGGTATGTTACAAGTGTGGCGCCCCTGGCCACAAGGCAAACGATCCTCGTTGCCCTTTGCATGGAAAACCAGCACCCACCAGTGCAGTCCCCCGGCAGTTGGCTAGTGTAGCCCTGGGGGAGGAGTTGGGTGCCCAAGGTGGGGGGATCCCACAGTGTTTTCCCTTGTCTCATTAGGAGACTCTGAGATGGTCCCTAGGACCCCGCTGCCTGAGAACACTAAGAAATACAGGCAGTGGGTGACCATCAATGGCCATAGGGTGGAGGCTCTGAGAGACACAGGAGCCAGTGTGACAGCTGTCAAGTGTCACCTGGTGTCTAAAGAGCAGGTTATCCCTGATGCATTCTATCCGGTTGTTGCTGCTGACAACACAGAGAGTCACTGCAAGGTGGCTCAGGTTCCCTTTGAGTGGGGGGGTCTCGGGTACTCTTCAAGTAGCTGTGAGGCCAGCCATGCCTGTTGACTGTTTGTTAGGGAACGATTTGGAGAGCTCACCTTGGGCTAAGGTGGAGCGGAGTGCGCATTTAGAAATGTTGGGCTTGCCTGATTGGGCATATGTGACCACCCGGTCAATGGCAGCTAAAGGTGTTCAAGAGGACCTGGAGCCTGAGAGGGAGGCCCAGGTGCCTGCCGAAGAGAGAGGAGGCAGGGGGCGCGGGAAACCGGCCCCCGAAGTTCCCACGGTCCAGGAGGAGGCAGACCCAGAGGGGGATGCCCTGGAGCCTACAGGGGAACAGGTAGCTGAACTGGGGGACCTACCTGAGCTGACCCATTGGCAGCAAGAAGGAGGACCCTCCAGGGAAGAGTTCTGCGAGGAGCAGAACGCATGCCCCTCTCTCGTGGGTCTGAGGCAACAGGCCACAGACCAGGCAGCAGGTGATCAGTCTGGATCACATTGGGTTTACTGGGAGAATGGTCTCCTGTATTCAGAGCCTAAGGTTGCTGAGCCTGGGTCAGCCCGTGTGCTGGTGGTACCCCAGCGCTTCAGAGCCTTCCTACTGGGGTTGGCTCATGATGTACCGTTAGCGGGACATCTGGGGCAGGACAAGACCTTTGACAGGCTTGTTACCCATTTCTATTGGCCCCAGATGCGCAGGAGTGCCGCCACTCACTGCAGGACATGCCAGACTTGCCAGGCAAGTGGAAAGAGTGGGAGGAAGCACAAGGCTCCTCTCCAGCCATTCCCTGTGGTCAGCACCCCCTTTGAACGGGTGGGTATTGACATTGTGGGGCCACTGGACCCCAAGACAGCCATGGGCAACAGGTTTATCCTGGTCTTGGTGGACCATGCCACCCGGTACCCTGAAGCCATCCCTCTGAGGACAGTGACGGCCCCCGTGGTGGGACGGGCACTGATGGGGATTTTCTCACGTGTGGGATTCCCTCAAGAGGTGGTGTCTGACAGAGGTACCAACTTCGTGTCCAAGTACATGAAGTCCCTGTGGCAGGAGTGCGGTGTAACTTACAAGTTCACCACTCCTTACCACCCTCAAGGAAATGGTCTGGTTGAGAGATTCAACCGGACCCTCAAGGGCATGATTATGGGTCTGGAAGAACCCATGAGGCGTAAATGGGACGTCCTCTTACCATGCCTGTTGTTTGCATACCGGGAGGTGCCACAGAAGTCTCTAGGGTTCAGTCCCTTTGAGCTCCTCTATGGACACCCGGTGCGAGGACCTCTGAGTTTGGTCAAGGAAGGCTGGGAGCAATCTCCCAGGAAACCTCCCCAGGATGTATACAGTTACATGCTGGCCTTCAGGAACCAGACTAGGCGTTTCAGAGAGCTTGCTGAGGCAAATCTGGAAGCCAGCCAGGAGGAGATGAAGCGGTGGTACGACCAGAATGCCACTCTGGTAGAGCTTCAGCCTGGTCAGAAAGTGTGGGTCATGGCCCCTGTGGAGCCCTGTGCGCTCCAGGACAGGTGGACCGGCCCTTTTACGGTGGTGGAGCGCAAGAGTCCAGTTACCTATTTGGTGGACTTGCAGTCTCCCAGGAACCCCTTGCGGGTCCTGCATGTGAACCGCCTGAAGCCCCACTTGGAGAGGTCCCAAGTGGGCATGCTCTTAGCTACAGATGATGGAATGGAGGAGGAGACCGAGCCTCTTCCTGACCTCCTGTCAGCCCGAGAGCAAGATGGATCAGTGGAGGGAGTAAACCTCTCTACCTCCCTGACACCTGAGCAGCAGGGTGACTGTCGCCAACTGTTGGGACAGTTCCCTGACCTGTTCTCCCTGGTTCCCAGTGTCACTCATTGGTGCGTCCATGATGTGGACACTGGGGACAGTCTTCCTGTGAAGCACAAGGCTTACAGGGTGACTGACAGGGTCAGAGCCTGCATCAAGGAGGAGGTCTCCAAGATGTTTGCGCTAGGGGTCATTGAGTCCTCTAACAGCCCTTGGGCCAGCCCAGTGGTCTTGGTTCCAAAGGCTGCCGCGCTTGGTGCCACACCAGAACTCCGGTTCTGTGTGGACTACAGGGGACTCAATTCCGTCACCAGGACTGACGCCCACCCCATCCCCAGAGCTGATGAGCTCATAGATCGGTTAGGGGCTGCGCGGTACCTCAGCACGTTTGACTTAACGTCTGGGTACTGGCAGATCGCCTTGACTGATGGGGCAAAAGAGAGGTCAGCATTCTCCACACCAGATGGGCACTACCAGTTCCGGGTGATGCCCTTTGGGATGAAGAATGCCCCTGCCACCTTTCAGAGGTTGGTCAACCAGGTGTTGGTTGGACTGGAGGATTTCAGTGCCGCCTACCTGGATGACATCGCAGTGTTCAGTGCCAGTTGGGAAGAACATCTGCGCCACCTCTGGGAAGTGTTGATGGCGCTGCGGAGGGCAGGCCTCACAATCAAGGCGAGTAAGTGCCAGATTGGGCAGGGTTCTGTGGTGTACTTGGGACACCAGGTTGGGAGCGGCCAGGTGGCGCCCCTTCAACCGAAAATTGATACCATTCTGGCTTGGGAGCCCCCAAGACCCAGACAGAGGTGAGAGCCTTCCTAGGACTCACCGGGTATTACCGGAGATTCGTCAAGGGGTATGGCAGCATTGTTGCCCCCTTGACAGAGCTGACTTCCAAGAAGCAGCCCAGGAAAGTGATTTGGACTGACGCCTGTCAAAAAGCTTTTGACACCTTGAAGACTGCCATGTGCACGGCGCCTGTGCTCCAGGCACCCAACTTCTCCAATGAGTTCATTGTTCAGACCGACGCTTCAGAGCATGGTGTAGGGGCTGTTCTATCACAGATCAATGAGGAGGGCCTAGACCAACCTGTAGCCTTCATCAGTAGGAGGTTACTTCCCCGGGAACAGAGATGGAGTGCTATTGAGCGTGAGGCATTTGCTGTGGTCTGGGCACTGAAGAAGCTGAGACCATACCTGTTTGGGACTCACTTCCGGGTTCAGACAGACCACAGGCCCCTCAGATGGTTGATGCAGATGAGGGGTGAGAATCCAAAGCTGTTGAGGTGGTCCATTTCCCTACAGGGGATGGACTTTACGGTGGAACACCGCCCTGGTACAGAACACGCCAATGCTGATGGTCTGTCCAGATTTTTCCGCCTTAGCGATGAGAACTCCCTAGGGGTAGGATAGTTCTCCCCACATTTCAGCTGGAGGGGACACGTGTTAGACCTGGCATCCTTGGCGTGGGTCTCCCTTCCATTTTTTCGTAATGCCTCCACTGTTGCTGATATGTTTTTGCTGGACTAGATGCTCATGGGCACTTTGCCACTGCTAATCAGTGCCAAAGTGCAAGTGCTCCCGATCGTTAATTGATACATGTATTAGTGACTCCATGATTGGATGATTGGTTTACTTGTCAGTCCCTAGTACAGCGCACTCAGTGTGCCCAGGGCTTGTAAATCCAATGCCGCTGGTGGGCTTGCAGCACTGGTTGTGCCACCCACAGAAGCGGCTTGTAAAATGTGTCTCAGGCCTGCCATCGCAGAGCCTGTGTGCAGCCTCGGGCTGCCATGTCGACTTGGTGAGTACACCCACTTACCAGTCCCTAAACCTTCCCTTTACTGCATGTTGGTCACCCCTAAAGTAGGCCCTAGGGCAGGGTGCATTGTAAGTATAAGGTAGGACATGCCCTGGTGTGTGTGGCATGTCCTAATAGTGAATTACAGCCATTTTCGTTTTTCACTATTGCAAGGCTACCTGCTCCCCATAGGCCAGAATGGGCAGACTGACTATTACACCTTATAGTCAGAACTGACCCAGGGGATATGGTAGAAAAACGAATTTAGTATGCCTGAACTCAGGATGATAAAATACATCTTTTAGTGAAGTTGGTTTTAACATTCTGTGTTTGAAAATACCACTTTTAGAAAGTGGGTATTTTCTTGCCTAACTATCCAAGCCTGCCTCTGCTAGGTTGTGTATTCCTTGTCTGGAGATTGAGTGACAGGGGCTGGGGGTGGCTACAGGAGACAGGGTGAGTCAGCACAGGGCTGAATAGAAAGATCTGCATCCAGAGTGGAGGGAGGAGTTGCACCTGGGTCTGAATAGGGCTGTGCCTGCCTTCCACAATGCTGGCTCCACCTCCTGCCGGGCGGCTGAGCACTCTGCCCCACATTCTGAAAGGAAAGAAGGAGTCAGAAAAACAAAGTGCTCCAGGACTGACCAGAACTGGTTTTGGACTAGGCAGAGGCCTCTCTGCCTCCAGAGAACAAAGAGAATCAGGGTATAAGAGGGGCACCCAGACCCCAGGAAGATTAGATCACTTTTGGGAACAAGAAGAAACCTTTGCTGAGGAGCGGAACCAAGAAGAAACTGAGGAGAGACTATCCCTAAGCCTGAAGTGCTGCTTGGGGGATTGGCCTGCAGTGGTTTGCCTGACTGCCAAAGAAAGGAGAAAGGAACTTTTGCTTTGCTGTGACTTTCATCACCTTGTGAAGGATCTCCAAGGGCTTGGAAGAGAGCTTGCCCCATGACCGAAGTCCCAGGACCATTGGACTTCACCCCCTTTGTGAATTGCTGCTGGAAACTCTGTTTCAGTGGCTGCAGAGGTAGGGAGCTGTGACCGACTCTCACGACCGACTCGGTGTCCTGTAAGCACCGCATCGAAGCACCGTCTCGCCCTGCAACGCACGGCCCTGGTCTCACCGACTCCGTCAACGAGCCGCTGCCTGCACCGCATCGAGGGACAACGCGTCCTGCAACGCTCGCTACGCCGAATCGAACTGGTCCGACCGACACGGTCACTGCTGCTGAGTTCGAGTCCTGTGACCGCACCGGAGTTGGGCACCGCTCGCACGCTTTGCGACGCACCGCCCGACTCGCACCGCTGTCCGGACTGATCGACGCCAGCTCCTGAATCCGGCTCCGTCGCCGCACCGCAACCTGCCAGCACCGCATCGAAGCACCGTCTCGCCCTGCAACGCACGGCCCTGGTCTCACCGACTCCGTCTCGACGACGTCAACGAGCCGCTGCCTGCACCGCATCGAGGGACAACGCGTCCTGCAACGCTTCCATTTTTGCATCGCGACCGCGACGAACAGCCATCCGGCTCGCACGCCCGTGCCTGCCGCTTCAAGTAAAAGGTACTGTGACCGAGTCTGTCTACGCTGTGTTGGCCCGTCTCGACGCGGTCAGCTGGATTTGTTAGACTCTGTTTGTTCTCGACATCGCCGTAGCCGGAGGAGGCTACCGACTCGCACAGAACCTTGAATTAAGCCTTTTGATCAGAACTAAGCATTCTTAACAGTATTGTGGATTATTTTTGTCGTTTATGGTCTTGTGATAAATCTATATAAAGTATACCTATTTTTATAAATATATACCCTGTGTGGTGTCCATTTGTAGTGTTGTCACTTGATTACTGTATGTGTTCACAAATGCTTTACACACTGCCTCTGAACTAAGCCTATCTGCTCGTGCCAAGCTACCAAGAGGGTGAGCAGGGGTTATTTCGGGAGTGTACCTACTTTCCCTGACTAGACGCAAGGGTCCCTATTTGGACAAAGGTACCTACCTCTGCCAACTAGAGACCCCCAAATCTAACACCTACCTTACCCCAAAGCTGTAGGAGAGAAACCATATGCGAATCTGGATGAAAGGTACTCTTGGACAGAGCTACTTTAATTTTAAGGAATGAATAGAAATCAATAGAATTAAGACAATAAGCTGAGGCCAACGAGGAGAAAGGCAAAGGATCATTGTTAGCATTATAAAGATGCTTGACCAATGTAACACCTTTATTGGCCCAATATGACCTTGTCTCCGCGTCCAACTGAATCTTAATCTTGGGATTGTGCCACAAAGAAGACCACCTGGAATTTTGAATGTGTAAAGAAACTCTCTTATCAATCCTTTTCAATGCTAAAATGGTGTCTGCTATGATACGTCCAGAGAAAGGAAAAGTCAATGTAGACGCAGTCATCAAAGCTGAGGTGGGTAAGGGAGAGCACAAATGTTGTTCAATACATAGCCATGGTGGAATATGTTTAGTATCAGAAGGAAACCATAAAGCCCCCTGAGAGGCTAAAAGCGCCGACTGATATAAACTCCAATCTGGGAAGTTACAACCACCCATATCATAAGATTTTGTTAATTGTTTGTATGCAATCCTAGCACGTTTGTCGCTCCAGAGAAATTTAGAAGTGATCACATCTATCTCATGAAAAAAGGAAGAGGAGAGATTTACAGGGAGCATGGATGACACAAAATTGACAATAGGAGTTATCATCATTTTTAATGACTGGAGCCGTCCCCACCATGAGATGAACTTAGGCGACCAAGCCTCCAATAACATTTTAACTTTATCCAGTACCTGAGATTCATTGTAAGAGATGGTATCCGATAAATTCGCAGAAAACCAAATTCCCAAATATTTAAGCCGCTCAGACTGCCATTTAAATCCTGCATCTCCCATGTGAGAAGAAAAGCATAGCCGATTAAGAGGAAACATTTCGGTTTTGTCTCTATTTAAAGTATATCCTGAGACAAGAGAAAATTGTTTGATAATAGTGGAAATAGCAGGAATTGCTCTTTCTATATCTTCAGAGAAGATAAGAACATCATCCGCATACGCAGCTGTTTTAATGCGCTGTGAACCAAATTGAAACCCCCGAATGTCCTGATTAAGGTTAAGTAGGCGAAGTAACGGGTCAATAGACAGTAAAAAGAGAAGTGGTGACAATGGACAACCTTGTCGAGTGCCCTGGCCTAGATCAAAGAAGGGTGAGGTAATTCCATTAGTTCTAATATTAGCCTTAGGTTGAGTATACAAGGACATAACCATTCCAATAAATACATCCCCCAGGTTATGGGATTGAAGTACAGCCTGAAGAAAAGGCCACAAGACCTTATCAAAAGCTTTCTCGGCGTCAAGCGCAATAGCTGCTGCCGGCAAACTAGAACCCTTAGCTTTCTCTAAGATATGGCAGAAAGTACGGATATTATCCCTAGCCAATCTTCCCTTGACAAAACCCGTCTGGGAGGGATGAATGAGAGTAGGAATATGAGACTCCAATCGTTTTGCCAAAATTTTTGCTTCCATGTTTAGCAAAGAGATTGGGCGGAAATTCTTGGGGTCCGAATGATCCTTACCTTCTTTGGGAATAACCACTATAGTAGCCTCCGTTGCCGAACCCGAAACCTTCCCAGAAGAAACAAAGGCATCAAAGACCTGTTGCAGACGTGGTACTAGAGAAGAACTAAATTTTTTTTAAAACTCAATAGAAAAACCATCCGGTCCTGGCGCTTTCCCTGATCTAGTTGCCTTAATGGCTTGAACAATTTCCTCGGACTCAATCTGTTTACTTAGAGAAACAATATCCGTGTCGGCAATGGTACTAGTAGGAATAGAAGTCAGAAATTGTTGGCACTGCGCTAAAGAAGATTGGTGTTCAGGGGTGTATAAATTGGAGTAAAAATCACGAAATACCTCCAAAATATCTTTAGTCAAGAATTTCCGAGTTCCCGCAGTATCTGTGATACAGGTAATCTGAGTTGATCGAACATTAGTGTCCTGATACTTTAAAGTAGCTGCCAGAACTTTACCTGCTCGGTTTTTTAGTAACAAGCGCTTTGATTTTTGTAATTGTACCCCAATGTGTGCCCTCTTGGTCAAGATAGAATTATACTTATATTTAAGATTTTTGATTTCCTGCAGTATCAATTTGTCTTTAGAACCTCTATATAGTGATTCTTTATGTTTAATATTGTCTGTAATCGAGAGGAGCTCTTTTTAATAATACTTTTTCTTCGTGCCATAGTTTGAATAATGTTGCCTCTAAGGGTACATTTGAAAGCGTCCCATAGTACTACAGGAGATGTCACGGATGATTCATTCTCTCGGAAAAAGTATGTATAGCTGCATCAAGCAACTCAACCTCTTTGTCGTCCTGTAAGATTTCTGTATTGAGACGCCAAGTACGCGGTCCACAACTATCTGTGAGATTAAGAAGAGTGAAAGAGACTGCGGCATGATCAGAGACAACTATAGGGTGGATTATCACATTTGTAGTATGTTTCAACATATTAGCTTGAACCAAGAGATAATCAATGCGAGAGAAGCTAGAGTGAGGAGAAGAGAAAAAGGTCTAGTCACTGCCAGTGGGATTATGCATTCTCCACACATCAATGAGTCGTTGGGAAGAACACATGTTAAGCATTTGTTTGTGCGCCCTGGGAGGACGGAATCGGAATGCAGATTATCTATCCAAGATAGGATCCATTGGCAGATTGAAATCTCCCGACAATCAGTTTGTCACTAATAGATATTTCGGAAAGCTTCTTGGTTATTGTTCGCCAGAAAGAGGGGTCATCACTATTGGGAGCATATATATTCATAATATAGAGATCAGATGACCCATTAGACAATCGTGTAAGCAGCCACCTACCTTCAAGATCATGTTCAGCCGAAACAATGGACAATCCCGAACTTTTAGAAATAAGAGTAACCACCCCGTTCCTCTTCCCAAAAGCCTCTGAGCACGACACATCAGAAACCCATTGCTTACGCAAGAATAAAGCCTCCTTATACGCTATCTTAGTTTCTTGCAATAACACAATATCAGTAGAAAGGCCTTTGCAGTAATCCAAAATTTTTGATCTCTTTACTGGGTGGTTCAGACCACCCACATTAAGTGACAGCACATTTAAGCCAGCCATGAATAAGGGAGATCAGTAAAGATAAGAAAAGTCAGTAAATGAAAAACACTAAGGGATGTATATTGCATGAGATAGACGACACGGGAAGAAAATTTATACACATAAAAGTAAGAGAGTAAGGCTGAAGTCCGTAGGAAGAAAGAACTCAGTACAGCAAGAAAGAAACAGAAATGGAAGAAAGAAAGAAAAGGTGAGAAGAAAAACACAAACTGCAAAAATAAAAAGAATAACCCCACCAGGGGAAGTCTATAAGAGACCAGAACCATATATGGGGGAACATGAAATAGCAGCCAAAGAGGCCATTGTTTACCACTAGCCATAGAAGGGATAGAGTATAAACAGTATATAACATAATCCATTCATTATTATAGGTTACACAATGTTTGTGTAAATAAACATCAGACAAAATACAAATTAGCTAACATGTACTATATTATTTCTACAATAAGAAATTCATCCAGGATATGAGTGAACACCCTTATGATTGATAAAGAAGGGGAAGACGACTAGAAAGAATTAATGAGTATACCAGCAACATTACCATTTGATAAAAACCTGAATAGCGAGTCACATTTTACGTATCATACAAATAGTATAAAATAAATATCTAAGAAAGAGTTAAATAAATACATTCTTAACGCCTGCGGAAAAAGGATTCTACAAGGGCATCCAACTGTCACAATAAACATATCACCTAAAAAACAGTTAATGTTTAGATAAGCAGCCACAAAGTAATCCTCAGCAACATCTAGGAAATAAATTACGCTATGAAACAAGATAATGAGAACTGTAAGAGCGTCACACAAGCTATCAATACACAATGAAATGAAGAAATGGAAATTCCTATAACCGCTCCAGTTAAAAACCTGCAAAGGAAAAAGAGTTAATGGAACATACCTATATAAGGCAATAATTAGATAAGTGAATAAAATACACTAAACAAAGGGCCTCATGTTACTCGAACTCTAACCTTCCCTTAAAGAGAGACAGCATTACAAGCTATAAGTGGAGAGAAAAACCTGCAAAGGAAGGATTAATACGAGGAAAAAATATGTAAATAACATGAGGGGTGCATATATGCGATAAAAAACGGAGTTATTGGAACACACCTACAAAAGGCAATTAATATATCTTGAATAAAGAACACTAAGAGAAGGGCCCAATCTTATTTTGACATCAACCTTCCTCAAAAAAGATATCGTTATAAGCTATAAGCGGAAAGATGAACCTGCAAAGGAAAGGTTAATACACAAAAAAGAAAAAAAGATAAAGATAAACCTGAAAGGCCCATAACCGTGGATGAATTAAGGGAACCTCCAACTTCCCACAGGAAAAAGGAGCCTCAAAACCTGTAAGAGGAAAAATAGGCACAGAAAATACTAGAGTCCAGCCATAAAAGCAATGATCCCTTCAAGAACCAGAGGAAACTGAGGGAGAGTCAGATTCCATTCGCGATTCAGATTTATCCAAAAAAGTTGTTAACTCTGATGGTTCATAAAAAATCTGAGAGCGACCTTTAAAAGTTATTCTGAATCGTGAGGGACCAGCGAAGGAAAAAGGAATGTTCATGTCCAAAAGCCTCTGCCGAAGGTTTAAAAACCTTTCCTCCTGATGACAGTATCTCTAGCAAAATCCTGAGATATAGCAATCCTGTGGCCTTCCCATGTAATCGATCTGATCTTTCTCATCTGAGACAAAATAAGTTCTGAGTGTTGATTTCGTAAAGGCTTGAACACTATAGGCCTAGGATGCGACGAGGACTTAGGGCAAAAAGAGGGAACTCTATGGGCACGTTCTATTTCAAAGTCTTTCTGAAAGGAGATATGGAGAACCGTAGGGATCTAGTCCAGCAGAAACTCAAGCATTGAAGGAGCACCTTTCTCCGCATCTTCTGGTAGACCAAAAATACGTAAGTTACTCCTACGATTCCTATCTTCCTGTTCTGTAAGGGCCCTCCGCAAAGAAGCCATAGAGCGCTCCAAATTCTGTACCTGCCTGGCCTGCTGATGAGATGTGTCCTCAACTGCGCTTATGCGAGATTCTGCATTTGAAACACGTAACGACAAACTTTTGAAGTCACTTCTAATCGCCGCAACTTCAACTTGAAGTAGGTCTGTATTTGTTTTAGTACTCTGCGCAATATCATGAACCGTATTTAGACGTAGAAGGATGGTGTCTTAAGTAGTAGTAGATTCCTTAGATGTTACCTCTGGCGTGGGAGACGTTTGTTTAGATCTCTTAAGAGCACCTTTTGCATCCTTATCTTTTACAGGGAGACCCGTATTATCTGCCATTGGAAAAGACAAATGTAGGTGAAAAGAAAAACAGCACTACCAACCACTCCCTGTTCCAGACCACCAGAGCGCTACCTGGAAATATGGCAGAGCAAGCCCCTCAGAGGACAAAGAACAATGACCAAACACATAAACTGTACCCTACAAAATGTCACTGTCCAGACAGATAGCAACCTCTACCTCGTGATTAAAGAGCACTTAAATAAGTGCGCGCCACTGAGAGACTAGTGTCCAACCAGCGATAATGGTAGAGGAACAGGTGCAGATGCAGAAAACCACAAACTGTTGACACCGTAGCAAAACCAGCTCATTAAGGAGCAGGTATTAGTCTTCTGCCACTCCAAAACTGGTAGACAAGGTTATCATGGCAGTACACATTATGAACTTTCAGTCAGATTTTAAGCGCAAAAAGGTTGTTGATGATCCTGTTTTAAACAATGCTCCACATATTCTGATGGTGAAGAAAACAACATCGAACAGCAGCGCACATTCAAGGAGCCTTCATATTAAATGTGCTGCCCCTCAGGAGAAACATATCGCCTCTGAAAAGAACAGCGCTTTATTTATAGGTGAAAAAAAAAATCTGCAAATATTCACATTCTTTTGACCCCTGGAGTTCCCCTCAGGGCAAGCAGCACTTCCCATAAGCAGCCACTGTCAGTTTACACATACAGCGTCTCAGCGCTGCTTAAAAGAAACTTCATCTGAATGGACTTCAACTTCAAATGCCTCAGAGCATATATTATCCTTCAGCAGCAGCGTGCTATGTGATTCAGGCGAAACGCTCTTACTTTAACAACTGCTGTATCCTGGAACATCCAAGTTGTGAGGGTTAATGCGCCCGTGTTCCTCGCGCCGCCGCCATCTTAGGCGCCACCTTGAGGAGAACACAGATACCGCTGGAAAAGGCACCAAAAGCGCTCCAAATGCGCCGCAAATTCTCCTGCGTGCCCTCGCTACCTTCCGCTGCAGATACACATCACCGAAACCAACCTTCAAGGACTCCGTTCACTGGAAAACCGGACGGCCTCACGGAGGCTCTCCGGAGCTTAAACAGGTGCGGCCATCTTGTCTGCGTGCGCGTCACGCCCCCGAAAGTAAAAGAAGTCATAAGAGCATATTATTACGGTGAAGGGGGCTCAGAACATTCCTTTACAGAATTGACAATGAAACAGCAGAAATATCAATATTCTTTTAAAAGTCATGTGTGAAGTTGTCAAGTGAAGAGGATAGGGAGATCCATATTCTAGGGGAAAAGACTGACTCTAAAATTGAGGGTTTGAAGGTGCAGAATCGCTGTCCTGTGCAAGGTTTCATCACCTCCAGCAATGGTAAACATCAAATGTAAGTACTCGGGGAAACCATTGTGGACTTTTTATGTGCATCAAAAAAGGTAATAATGAAGCTGCATGACACATCAATAGAAACACAAGAGAGGATTGATGTGATAAAAGTGTGTGTGTGTGCAAGGCATCAAGAGGGCAGCTGCAAAGAGGGCTGCCATGAAAGTTACAAATTAGACTTCGGATAGACCAATTAAAAGATTGCTCTCATAGCCCAGTCTATATATATAAAACCGTAGTTTGGGCCATCGGTTAGAAGTCAGACTCAGTCTTAAGGTTTTTTACTGTATCCAGTAGCATGAGCTGAAGTTTCTTTTGTGGGTGCTATTCACATGTAGATGAAGATGGCATCTTGGGTTAAGAAGCAGACCTGGCAGTGCCAAAGTAGCATGCATAAAAGAGTTTCCTGATAGTTGTCAGTCATGAGCATGGATGGCTTTGAAAAGATGGCAAAGCAGATGATTGAGTGTTGAGTTTGGGATTGTCCTTTATCATCAAGGTATGCTGCTTTCCAACAGTCATCCCAAACCATTGAGAGTCAAACGTTGTAACAAATAATAGCTTCATGAATAGCAGTGTGTCATCCACATATTGGCTCTAGACATTGACCAAATCATACAACAATTCACCAAGAAGCTGAAGGCAATTTTGACTCAAGTAGGGGCGACAAGGGAAACTTGGGGAATTTCATATGACAATGGGAAAGAGTGAGGGATTCATCGTTGTTTAATTGTTGTGGACAGCAATGGGGATAAGAGAAGAACTAATTTAGACATTTACTTTTAATTTCTTGTTGTTCTTTCAAGTTTTTAAAAGGGGTATCACAGTCTACAGTGAACAATTATACAACAATACTGAGAAAATCAGAAAGCAAGAGCTGCACTGGTAAGTTTGTTGACATGAGCTGAAAAGAGATTAAATATTTTCAGACTGCTTTGAGACAGAATGCAGAAAGCACTGGGCACCCCAGGCAATAGATATCTGATCAGTGGGCTTCATATAATTTAGTATTTAAGGGCAAATAAAAGGCTTTCCATGCCATGATGTAACAGATATATAGATGCTACTATGCGAGGTTTGAGGTTCTCCTTTGCTTCCATTTTAAATCTTGGATCAACTTGCAAGTTCCCAGGCAATACCACATCAGTTTCCTAATCTGCTTTGGCTTGGTATTCCAAAATTGGGAGGTGCAGCCCCAGGAGCACAGAGGCAATATAAGAGTGTAAATAAATAACCCCAAATTTATTTCATTGCTTCTAGAACTTCTTCACAGTATCTCTTAATATGAGAGCAGTGCCACCAAAAATAGTGAAAATCACCCAGGAGTCTACATCCCCATTGGTATAGAAAGCTGATCTTTGGGTGGAAGTGACAAAGATTCTACAGGTAGCGATACCAATCAAACATCACTCTATCATGGGGTTCCTTCCCCTGAATGCTAAAAGATTATTTTACAGATTGTGCCAGAGATGGACGCGATCTAACCTTTAGGCCCAATGTGGCTTTGGTGCTGCAGCTATCAAAATGTTATAAATATTAGAAAGGAGCATAACATATGGAATCATGTTTTAATACTCTGAATTCCACGTTTTGCCTTTTTTTCTGGGCTTTTGTGAGCCAAAGTGCCTTTGGTGTTGCTGCCATCAAAAGTTTATAAATATTGGAGATGGCCCACTATGAGCCACCTGCCTTGAATATACCTCTCAAATTGGGTCCTTAATGGCTGATTCCATTAATTCCCACTCAGAGTTTCATTTGGGTGTAATGAAATATTTGCCTCTTATTTAGTTTATACATCTGTTTGCACTTTTAATCAATCTTATCAGGTTTTTGCTGACCATATCCTCAGCAGAGTATACCCCCTCTCGCCACCTCCCAAAAGGTCACTCCATTAGTACTGGAGACAACAAATGGTTGAAGTGGAAAGGGGAGCATGGGGAGGGGGACATAGTTTATCCCATCCTTATGTTAAGTGAGCCCCTGAATGTTAGAGTGGTTCTAGTTGGAGTACTACTTTATGCATTGCAGAGCATTTTCCCTGCTATAGCATGTTCCAAATGAGGCCATGGTTTGTCAATCGCTTGAGGGTACCAATCAACTAAGACCCTAAAATAGGTTTTTGTGTAACACATTAGGAAGTCTTTAAGGCTTTGGCCCTTGGCAGTTCTTTTTTTTTTTTAACACAAATTTTATTCATTTTCAAGCTTTGTATGTTCACATTACTTTTGGTAATAATTACATCTATGTTATAACATGTTACATGAGCAAGAGTTCCAATTTACATTACATATGTATATCAAGAAACTGAGTCAGTGCAGCACATAGCTAACATTAGTATGCATGATGGACTTATATACACTTGTCAGGATATTTATTCAAATTAGTTGATTTTTATAACTCTAAATGTCCCACCCTCCACCCTCCTCCCACAAAAACACCCTCCCAAAACCGTTAAAGCAATGCTGCTATGGTCTAATTTCCTAAATCAAAGTACACATCCTCTTGGGATGACATAGCCAGAGAAGTGGAGATAGGGGGGGACAGGGAGGGATCGAGAGAATTGATTTTCTTTCTTGGAAGATTAGCCACAGACCAAGGGCCAGAGGCAGGGACGGCCCAAATACTCTCTCAATCTTCAGGATCAACTGCGGTATGTAATCAAAAATGTTCTACTAGTTGGGCCCATTCCATGGAAATCGTTTTTTTCTCAGTCCCCTATACTTCTGTTGGACTTGGCCCTTTTTTGCAGGGTCATCCCTAAACTTTTTGCCTTCCTCCTGTATTTTCTCTGACCTGTTTTTGTTGGTTTTATGATTCTGGGCACTTTACCACTGCTGATCAGTGCTAAAGTGCATATGCTCTCCCTATTGTAAAGTGATGTATGGATTAGTGACTCCATGATTGGCTTGTTTGGTTTACTTTTCAGACCCTAGTACAGTACACTGCGTGTGCCCAGGGCTTGTAAATCAAATGCTGCTGGTGGGCTTGCAGCACTGATTGTGCCACCCACCGGAGCAGCTTGTAAAGTGTGTCTCAGGTCTGCCATTGCAGAGCCTGTGTGCAGTCTGGTACTGCCATGTTGACTGGGCAAGTGCACCCACTTGTCAGTCCCTAAACCTTCCCTTTTTACCATATTAGTCACCCCTAAGGTAGGCCCGAGGGCAGGGCGCATTGTAGGTAAAAGGTAGGACATGCCCTGATGTGTGTGGCATGTCCTAATAGTGAATTACAGCCATTTTCGTTTTTCACTATTGCAAGGCTACCTGTTCCCCATAGGCCAGAATGGGCGGTTAGATTATAACATCTTATAATCCTAACTGATTCAGGGAACTAGGTAGAAATTCGAGTTTAGTATGCCTAAACTCAGAATGATAAAATACATCTTTTAGTGAAGTTGGTTTTAACATTCTGTGTTTGAAAATACCACTTTTAGAAAGTAGGTATTTTCTTGCCTAACTATCCAAGCCTGCCTCTGCTAGGTTGTGTATTCCTTGTCTGGAGTTTGAGTGACAGGGGCTGAGGGCTTCCAGGAGACAGGGTGAGTCAGCACAGGGCTGAATAAAGAGATCTGCATGCAGATAGGAGGGAGGAGTTGCACCTGGGACCTGAATAGGGCTGTGCCTTCCCTCCTCAATGCTGGCTCCACCTCCTGTAGTGTGTCTGATGTCCCTGGCCTACACTGTGAAAGGAAAGAAGGAGTCTTGTCAACAAAGTGCTCCAGGACTGACCAGAACTGGTTTGGACTAGGCAAAGGCCTCTCTGCCTTCAGAGAACAAAGAGAAACTGTGTATAAAAGGTGGACTCCAGACCCCAGAAGTTTAGATCACTTCTGGGAATCAAGACGAACCTTTGCTGAGGAGAAGAACCAGGAAGCTGAAGGAGGAGACTACCCTGTGCTGTGTGTTTGGGGTTGGCCTGCAGTGGTTGCTTCATTGCCAAAGAAAGGAGAAAAGGACTCAGTGTGCTTTCTATCAACTTGAAGAAAAATCTCCAAGGGCTTGAACTAGAGCTTGCCTCCTGCCTGAAGTCTCAGGGATACAAGACTTCACCAACCAGCTCCCCCTGAATTCCCTTGCTGGGAATTGAAGTGCCTGCTGTTGTGCTGGGCCTTCTGAGAGACTGCGTGTCGCTGGGAGCTGGAAGCGCGACGCAACGACGAGAAGCGTGTCGCCGCTGCAGCAGCTGTCATCGCATCGCCGAAGAAGCGAGCCGCCGCTGCCGCTGTCATGATCGCCGAAGCACGGCGCATCACCGGAGAAGCGTGCCGCCGCCGCAGAGGACGCCATCGCATCGCCGGAGAAGCGCGTCGCAGGGCCTGTCGCGGCTCCAAAGATCATTGAGTCGCCGCACGGCCGTCGGGCGTGCACGCATCACATCAACGTTGTCGCATCGCAGCCAAGACGCCATTTTTTCGCATCGCACCGGAGAAGAGTATCGCATCGAGGTGACATCTTGTCGCATCGCACCGGAGAGCAGTAAGAAACCGACGGATCACCTCCCCACACAGTAAGGAAGTGAGCATCAACTCCCCTGCGCAGCAGTAAGGAACCGACGCATCCACTCCCCTGAGTGTAAGGAACCGACGCATCACCTTCCCTGCGACCCTTTTGTTTTCTTTGCGTTACGCATTCAAGGTTCATTGAGAGTAAAGTGTCACATCTACAACTTGAGAGAACTGAGCTATTTTATAACATTTTAAAGTCTATTTTTGAGTACAGTATTGTGGATTTTTGTCGTTTGGTCTTGTGTTAAGTCTATATAAAAATACTTATTTTTATAAATACAACCTGTGTGGTGTCCATCTGTAGTGTTGTCACTGTATTACTGTATGTGTTCACAAATGCTTTACACACTGCCTCTGAGATAAGCCTGCCTGCTCGTGCTAAGCTACCAAGGGGGTGAGCAGGGGTTATTTTAGAGTGTACCCTCTTACCCTGACTAGACCCAAGGGTCCCTATTTGGTCAAAGGTACCTACCTCTGCCAACTAGAGACCCCCAAATCTAACATTGGTGGTCAGCGGTGAGGATTTGGACTTGCATTTGTGATTCATATACAGTGATTGGTGTACACTACTAGTGAGTGCAGACCATAACGCAACCACATACTTTTTGAGAGTTTTTCCTTGGAACTTCTTTTCTATTTTTGATTCTTGAGAACTGCCAGTCTTTTTGCCACCATGAGCAAGTCAGCATCCATAGTATCTGTAGACATCATATTGGAAGAAGAGAGAATTGATACTTACACTGTGCCTTATCTCAAAGCTTTGTGCAAGAAATTTAAAATCTCTGTGAAAGGCCTCACCAGGAAAGAGGAATACCAGAAGGTGCTGAGGGCCTGGGTAGAATCTAGGAATGCCAGTGAGCATCCTGAGGAGCCAGTAGTGGAGGCAGAGGATTTAAATGAGCAACTTGAGGGGCCAGTGGGCCCAACCGGAGGGAAAGCACCTTCAGGGGCGGGCAGCAGTGTTTCTTCCAAGGGATTGTCCCCAGGAGAGCTGGAGAACAGAGCAAAGGAAAGGAAGCATAAGATGGAGCTAGCTAGGCTCAAAATGGATGGTCAGAAAGACAGAGAGCAAGAAAATAGAGCTTGGGATGGAATTAGAGATAAAGAAGTTAGCCTTAGAGGAAAAGAGAATGCATTTTGAGCATGAGAGAATGATGAGGGAGTTGGAGTTGAAAGCCAGGGGCTTAGGGATTCCTCCCTCTGGTGGCAGCAAAATTGTATTATTGAGTGCTGAGGAAGTGCACACACCCAGAGATGTGGCGCCTGACTTGGAGGGGGTTGATTTATGCCAGGAGGTTCAAGGACGTGAGGTAGCTCCAGTGGTGCACAGTGTCCCTGAGATAGATTGGAGAACTGGCCCAGGGGTTCATGGTCCTAGTGGTGGGAGGGACACTCCACTGACTCTAGATGAGAGGAGCAGGGAGGGGGATTCCCCCATGGTTGAAGTCCTGGTGTGTGAGTGTGGAGACCGCCCAGAAGAGTGTGGGTTGAGTGGCAGAGACAGTCATATACTGTCTTGCCAATCTCAGGAGAGTGGTGTGGAGTATGTGTGCAAGGCACTGGATGGTGAGGTGAAGGATAGCTTGGTTAACCCTTGTGTGGGGCTATGTGATTCAATTGTGGGAGAGAATATTGTAAGTCCCTGTTTTCCAGAGCCATGCCAGCACCTGTTGGAGAGTGAGTTCTCTGACCCCAGGGAGCTCACCAAGGAGGCAGACCTCTGGCTGCGTGTCAGAGGGTCTGAAGAGGTATCTGGGGGTGATCCGAAAGAAGGCGGCTCAGGCTTCTCCCAACCAAGTGAGGTGGGAGAAGAGGTTCAGAGTAGCCCAGCTAGGTCCCAGGGTAGTGGGAGTGGTGTAGGGACTCACGTCCTGTCTCAGTGGAGAAGGAGTGAGTGTGGGGCTGCGTGTCCCAAGGTGCCCGAAACCCAGTCTCAGGGCCTGGATGGTTCTTTAAGGGAACAGCAGGTAGGGAGCCTAGGCTGTCCTGATGGGCCGCCCGTTAAGGGGGATCCCCTAGTGTCTGGTGAACTGGGAGTGTCTGTAAGCAGGCCTCCATCAGTTCTGGTGTCTGGCAGTGCCACTCCTAAGTAGAGGGTGCAGAATTCCAGAGTGAGGGGTGAGAGGGGGAAAGAGTCCCCAGTGGAAGAACCAGTGGGTCAGGGGCCAGCCAGAAGGGCTGAGTCACCGGTGAAGGACCATGGTGACACCACTTCTGTCCTGGGGGATCTTCACGCACTGTCAAAGGGACAGGGTGTCAGGGACTGTCCGTGACTATGTCGGGAACACAGTCAGGGACTTGGGCAAGGACTGGGAACTGGGTAGAAAAGGTACATAGAAAGAGGAGTACAGCGCTGCCCAGGATCATACAGGGAGTCAGAGGAGAAAAAGGGATCCAAAGGGGAAGCCTGTACAAGTGAACAAGATGGGTAAGACTCAGAAAGGAAGGGCACTCACGAGGCAATTTAGCATTCAGACTAACTACACCCAGGATGGACGTGCAAGACATATATATAATACAACATTAACAATAACGGGAATGTGGGGTAAAGCACTCGGGAGCTCCACACGGTAAGACTGAAGCTCAGTAAGTTCCTCACCCACAATTGCTGTTACAGATACTGACTGAAAATACCCACATATAGGATATGTATGCAAAGGCAGGGTCTGTGGAGCTTATACCTATGGTGATGTTATAACAGTAACTCAAAGACAATACTCACAGTGAACAAGAAACACCACCTAGGTAGTCAGCTGTGCCCACGGATCCTGGCGATCAAACAGGAACACGCAAGGCAGTAACAGCAAAGGGGTAGAACTAAAAACAAGCACAATAGACAAGGAGCTAACAAGGAGGAGTGCTTAACAGGAAAGGATGGAAATCACAGGGCAAACTTGGCAGAAAGCAGGTAACAAACATACAAGGTAACAGAAGCAAGACAGCAGAATAGAAAGACAGCAAACTAGAACTGGAACCAAGGAAATGGGAAGAAAGGCAGGGACTGGAAAAGGATATACAGAAGGGGAGGCTACAAGGGTATATTAGAATAGTGCAGGTTCAGGAATCAAGAAAGCAAAGCATAGAAGGCAGTGCTGGGGCAGGAACAAGAATTGCGCAAAAGCTCAGGAGTCAAAGTAGCACTGCAGATAGTGCTAGTACAGGAGAAGGGAAACTGCTGCAGGTCAGGAACAAGGAATGCCAAGGCTCAGGAGTCAGGATAGCACTGCAGGCAGTGCTAGGTCAGGAGAAGGGAAACTGCTGCAGGTCAGGAACAAGGAATGCCAAGGCTCAGGAGTCAGGGTAGCACTGCAGGCAGTGCTAGGTCAGGAGAAGGGAAACTGCTGCAGGTCAGGAACAAGGAATGCTAAGGCTCAGGAGTCAGGGTAGCACTGCAGGCAGTTCTAGTTCAAGGGAACAGGAAATAGCTACAGCTCAGGAAACAAGGAGTCAAGAGAGCACTGCAAGCAGTGCAAAACAGGCACAAGAAATAGCTGAAGCCCAGGAACAGGAATAGCTATAACTCAGGAAACAAGGTAGCACTGCAGGCAGTGCTAAGTCAGGTACAAGGAATAGCTATAGCTCAGAAACTCAGGAAACAAGAGCACTGCAGGCAGTGCTAATTCAGGTACAAGGAATAGCTATAACTCAGGAAACAAGGTAGCCCTGCAGGCAGTGCTAAGTCAGGTACAAGGAATAGCTATAGCTCAGGAACTCAGGAAACAAGAGCACTGCAGGCAGTGCTAGTTCAGGTACAAGGAATAGCTATAACTCAGGAAACAAGGTAGCACTGCAAGCAGTGCTAATTCAGGAACAAGGAAAACAGCAGCAGGTAAGGAACAAGGCATAACTAAAGCTCAGGAAACACTGGAAACAATAGCAAAAGCTCAGGGAGCACTGGAAACAAGGGTATCAAAAGCTCAGGAAACACTGGAAACAAGGATTGGCCTCACCGGTATACAGCTACAATGACCAACACTGGGCTGAACGGAGCTGGGGCTTAAAAGAGCTCACATTAATCACATGCATCAGGTGTGAGCAGGCTAGCAGCAGCCAGCCACAGGTGAGCTGAATTCCTCCACCCATCCTTGGCCTGCAGGGGTTGAGACGAAGCAGTGAGCAGGGAATTCTGGGTAATGGAGTTTCAGGCATGAGCAGGATGGCTTCCACAAAACCCGGCATGGATTGGGAATGGATGTCAATTCCCAAGTAGTGTCGAAATGGCTGGAAGTCAGTATGTACATGAAGGGGAGGGTCTGGAAGCTTGTTAGAACACTGGTTAGCCCCACAATTTGGCCCCCTGGTGGTGGACACGAGAATGCAGGGAGCGAGTCGTGACAGTACCCCCCCTCCAAAGACCGGCTCCCAGAATCTGGAACTGGATTCAATGCCTTTGCTCCTATGAAATAGGTCCATTTCCATCAGAGATGTAGTACAAGATACCAGAGGACTGTGGGAAAAATGTGATGGTCTGGAGGGTAGAATATTAGGCTGTAAATTAACAGGAGTATTGGAGGCAGAACCTGAAGCATTCAAAGCCAGTAACGGGGCTTAGAACCCCGAATCAAAGGTGTTTGAAGTCCAGATGATGGCAGTCTAGAGTAGCACTCTAGAAACAAAGGCAGATTGACTGTAGGGTCAAAAACAGATAATGGATTGGCAGGAGGCACAGAGGTCAAAGGCAAGGTGGCTGAAGTCAAAGGAGGTAACAGGAAGCAGACTTGAAGCTCTGGCCCTGGAGGAAAACATACAGAAGACTCACATGCAGGAGACGCTGGAAGCACGTATGCAGGAGACCCAGGCCCTGGAGGCTGACATGTTGAGAGTTTTGTCTCTGCGGCTAGAAGTTCAATCTCTGAAAGTATATGTGCTGAGACCTTTGAAGGCTGGCTAGCTGGAAGCACAGGGTCAAAAAGTTGGCAAGATAGAGGCTCAAGGTCGGAAGGCAGGGAGCCTGGAAGCTCTGAAGGCAGGGAGCCTGGAAGCTCTGGTGCTGAAGGCAGGGAGCCTGGAAGCTCTGGTGCTGAAGGCAGGCAGCCTGGAAGCTCTGGTGCTGAAGGCAGGCAGCCTAGAAGCTCTGGTGCTGAAGGCAGGCAGACTGCAGGCTGAAGTTCCGTAGGTAGGCCGGCTGAGGACTCGGGCTCTGAAGGCAGCGGGCCGGCTGAGGACTCTGGAGACTCTGCAAGAAGACAAGCTGAAGGCAGAGTGACACATGGTTCATGAACTTTAAGCTCTGGGAATGGTAGTAGCTTGTGAACAGTAGATTTGCTGTTGTCAGTAGTGACATCTTCACAGGTCCTTGTCAGATTAAAACACACAGGAGTACTTTCTTCCAGATGGCTCAGAATAGTGCTTATCTTAGAGTTCCTGACGCTCAGGCTTCTTTCACAATTTGCTAGTTCACACTTCACAGTCAGAGGAAATAGGTCAAAGATTCTTTGGCCATGGGAGATCTTTTCATTTTCTTCTGCAATACAAGGTGGTACAGATGCAACAGAGCATAGAGTACTATAATGTCCTGACTTTTCAATATGTGGTGTGCTGGAAGGCAAAACACCAAAGAAGGGGTCAGGATTTTGTTTCTTCTCAGTGAGGAGGTTGACTTCAGTTGCAGCAGTTAAATCAAGAGCATGGTCTGAGTCACAGGACATTGTCACATCAGGGAATATGTGGGTCAATGGTTCGGGTTTTGTCTGCATGTCAGTGGCCAGTGTGTGTGATACCCCCAGGGTGGAACTGACATCACTACCAGGAAAAGAAAGCAAAGAGATGTTTTGTGTCTTGCCTGGAACTTGGGGTTCCTCAAAACTGGAGGGACACATCTCAGATGTAGCACCTAGATGTAATTTAGCACTAGAAGACAACAAATCAGAGGAGGTAGAAATTGCAGAATTCAAACAAACACTTTCATTAACTGGACTATGAGACAAGGTACTATGGTTTTTCTGAATGGAATCTGAGGGATCTGCCACTGTATTGTTCATACAATCCCTGGACCAGCTCTGAGGGGAACGCAAAAGAGAGCACAAGGCTTCATTCTGCATTTCTAAGGAGGCTAACATAGATGTGGAAAAGTTGTTTTCTACAGGGGTTTTAGATTCCCACTTGAACTCTGGGTTATAATTTTTTAACAGAGTCTGAAACATTTTATTCTCTAGTTGTAATTCAAGAATCTTAGACGTACTTGTATCCTGTGAAGACTGCAGATCTTTCTCTAAAAGGACAGTGGTAGACTTGGCAACATCACAACAAGCAACAGAGCTATACCTTGGATTTTGTTCAAAGTGGCTATTAGCCACCTGTGTTCTAGTAGGTCTTCTCTCTCTTTTGTCAAACTGATTATTGTCTACTTTGAATGTGGTGTCTAACAAGGTCCCTTTAGTATCCGGGACTGTGATCTTTACTGGACTACAAGACTGGGTAACATTATTTGAATGGAGAACAGAGGTTATATAATGCATCTGCTCTTTTCTTTGGTTGTGTGGTTGAATACTGTATTTTACAGCCACTTACAGCAGACATGCGAGAATCAGAATTCTTGTTCAGCAAACTGAGTAAGGTAGCATTCTCCTTATGCAATGCTGACACAGACATTGAATCTGGATCAGAACAGAAGATTAAGTCCGGATCTGGCAAAGAGGTGTTTGAGAGCCAATGAGTAAAATATTCAGAACGTAAATGTCCATTTTTCATAAGAGGATTAATTGTTTCAGGACTAGGGTGAACATTCTCAAACTGTAAAGTAGACACAAAGGGGCCGATTCCGATCTCGGTCGGAGGCGCACCCAATACCATTCGGTCGGGAAAAAAGCCATGCGAAAGCCTGTTTCCCGACCGAACCGTACGCGGGTCCGGCCGAGCGAGTACGATGCGAATTCGCCGACCGACTCGTCCGGGCGACCCGACCGCTCCGACCGACTCGTACCCGGATCGTACCGCTCCGACCGACTCGCTCGGACCCGATTCGCACCGCGCAATGGAGACGTTTTCCGGCCGGGTAAGTACGATGCGCACCTCGACCGCCTCCGACCGACTCGCGCCGTCCGACTCGAACTCGCTGTCGGAGCCGTACTTTGGGGTCCGTGTCGGACCCCCTGTACGCGCACCCGTGCGAGGCGCACACAGGGGGACCCATGGGTCCCCCTACCTGTGCGTGTACGCCGCGAGCGCTTCGCGGCGTACTCGCTGTAGGGGGCGCCCTTGTCCGCCTCGCACCCATTGAGGCAATGGGAGCCCGCGTACGCGTTGTACGACCGGCTCCCATTGAGTTCAATGGGAGTCCGACCGACTCGTGTCCGATAACATACGGACGCATCGTACTCGTTCGGTCGGACTGCACGGGTCCGATTCGGTCGGAAATCTCTCCGGGTCCGGCTCGGTCGGAGAAATTTCCGGCCCGAATCGGAATCGACCCCTAAATGTCTCTCATTGGTGGGCACTGGTGAACTGCCCTGCACAAACGTGAATGATGCACTGGTGTGTCTCTTTCTTAAACCTCTCATTATGACACACCTTTAATATTTTCACACACAGATGAAACAGAAAAAGGGTAGCTAACTGAACGCAAAGAAAACCTCACAAGTCACCCTGGAAATGTGGGTTGGTCATTCTGTCAGGGACTGTCTGGGACTATGTCGGGAACACAGTCAGGGACTTGGGCAAGGACTGGGAACTGGGTAG
Source organism: Calotriton arnoldi (assembly GCA_963921515.1). Classification (NCBI taxonomy): domain Eukaryota; kingdom Metazoa; phylum Chordata; class Amphibia; order Caudata; family Salamandridae; genus Calotriton; species Calotriton arnoldi. The sequence continues at coordinate 49,327 of CAWUFW010018975.1, forward strand.
AAAAGGTACAGAGAAAGAGGAGTACAGCGCTGCCCAGGATCATACAGGGAGTCAGAGGAAAAGAAGGGATCCAAAGGGGAAGCCTGTACAAGTGAACAAGATGGGTAAGACTCAGAAAGGAAGGGCACTCACGAGGCAATTTAGCATTCAGACTAACTACACCCAGGACGGACGTGCAAGACATATATATAATACAACATTAACAATAAAGGGAATGTGGGGTAAAGCACTCGGGAGCTCCACACGGTAAGACTGAAGCTCAGTAAGTTCCTCACCCACAATTGCTGTCACAGATACTGACTGAAAATTCCCACATATAGGATATGTATGCAAAGGCAGGGTCTGTGGAGCTTATACCTATGGTGATGTTATAACAGTAACTCAAAGACAATACTCACAGTGAACAAGAAACACCACCTAGGTAGTCAGCTGTGCCCACGGATCCTGGCGATCAAACAGGAACACGCAAGGCAGTAACAGCAAAGGGGTAGAACTAAACACAAGCACAATAGACAAGGAGCTAACAAGGAGGAGTGCTTAACAGGAAAGGATGGAAATCACAGGGCACACTTGGCAGAAAGCAGGTAACAAACATACAAGGTAACAGAAGCAAGACAGCAGAATAGAAAGACAGCAAACTAGAACTGGAACCAAGGAAATGGGAAGAAAGGCAGGGACTGGAAAAGGATATACAGAAGGGGAGGCTACAAGGGTATATTAGAATAGTGCAGGTTCAGGAATCAAGAAAGCAAAGCATAGAAGGCAGTGCTGGGGCAGGAACAAGAATTGAGCAAAAGCTCAGGAGTCAAAGTAGCACTGCAGATAGTGCTAGTACAGGAGAAGGGAAACTGCTGCAGGTCAGGAACAAGGAATGCCAAGGCTCAGGAGTCAGGATAGTACTGCAGGCAGTGCTAGGTCAGGAGAAGGGAAACTGCTGCAGGTCAGGAACAAGGAATGCTAAGGCTCAGGAGTCAGGGTAGCACTGCAGGCAGTGCTAGGTCAGGAGAAGGGAAACTGCTGCAGGTCAGGAACAAGGAATGCTAAGGCTCAGGAGTCAGGGTAGCACTGCAGGCAGTTCTAGTTCAAGGGAACAGGAAATAGCTACAGCTCAGGAAACAAGGAGTCAAGAGAGCACTGCAAGCAGTGCAAATCAGGCACAAGAAATAGCTGAAGCCCAGGAACAGGAATAGCTATAACTCAGGAAACAAGGTAGCACTGCAGGCAGTGCTAAGTCAGGTACAAGGAATAGCTATAGCTCAGGAACTCAGGAAACAAGAGCACTGCAGGCAGTGCTAATTCAGGTACAAGGAATAGCTATAACTCAGGAAACAAGGTAGCACTGCAGGCAGTGCTAAGTCAGGTACAAGGAATAGCTATAGCTCAGGAACTCAGGAAACAAGAGCACTGCAGGCAGTGCTAAGTCAGGTACAAGGAATAGATATAACTCAGGAAACAAGGTAGCACTGCAAGCAGTGCTAATTCTGGAACAAGGAAAACAGCAGCAGGTAAGCAACAAGGCATAACTAAAGCTCAGGAAACACTGGAAACAATAGCAAAAGCTCAGGGAGCACTGGAAACAAGGGTATCAAAAGCTCAGGAAACACTGGAAACAAGGATTGGCCTCACCGGTATACAGCTACAATGACCAACACTGGGCTGAACGGAGCTGGGGCTTAAAAGAGCTCACATTAATCACATGCATCAGGTGTGAGCAGGCTAGCAGCAGCCAGCCACAGGTGAGCTGAATTCCTCCACCCATCCTGGGCCTGCAGGGGTGGAGACGAAGCAGTGAGCAGGGAATTCTGGGTAATGGAGTTTCAGGCATGAGCAGGATGGCTTCCCGGCATGGATTGGGAATGGATGTCAATTCCCAAGTAGTGTCGAAATGGCTGGAAGTCAGTATGTACATGAAGGGGAGGGTCTGGAAGCTTGTTAGAACACTGGTTAGCCCCACAATTTGGCCCCCTGGTGGTGGACACGAGAATGCAGGGAGCGAGTCGTGACAGAGGGGTCGGGAGATCTGCGCCAGGCAGACTGTCACACGACACATGAGTTGTGTGTTACCCTCAGGGGGGGCATGCGTGCTCCCAAGGAAGTCGTGGTGCGCCAGGCGGGTGCTCAGCTGCAGGGTTTAGTCCCTGGTTTGGGAAGCCAGGTTCAGAGGTTGGGAAGGGGCAACCGTAATCAGTGTCCTGACCGATGTAGCTTCTAGGGGTACTACTCCAGTTGGGGGGGTGCCGTGCTCTGGAAGGGGGTGCAGAGGGAGGGAGTCCTCGCCTCTGACCCCGGTGCAGCCCGAGGGTTTAGACCCTAGGTTGGAGGGCCAGGTTCAGGGTGTCCCCCCTGACCTGGAAGCCCAGTTGCAGGATAGAACCCCTGAACTGGTGGGCGAATTGTGCAGGACACCTGCTACAGGCACCCTGACAATTCTGGAAGGGGGTACCGCTCCCGGTGGGAGGGTACAGAGCCCCAAGGAGGAGGACCGGGTGTGGGAAAGCCCACCCCAGTCTCCTGCCCGGCCCCCGGGTATAGGCCCAGGGCTGGTGGGTCAGTGCCAGGATGTCATACCTGACCTGACGGTTGGGAAAGTGGACAAAGGGTGCCAGGCACCTGGGGCTACTGCCCCCCGCTCTCTGACGCCACAGAGGTTGGAGAGCCATGAAAGGCCTGGGGCCTGGCTCTCATCACTGACAGCTGTCAGTGGCCACTGTGGCTTGCTGTCCTGGTGGACAGAGTTGCCCCTGGGAGGGGGACAGAAGTCACACCCTGGGGGTGGACTGGGCCACACCTCTGTGTTGGCCATGTGGGTACTGTCTGTCTGTTGGGACACACTTGTGAGCAAGCTAAGGTTAGGTGCTGCACGGGTGGTGTCCACAGGTGAGGAGAAGGGTTCCCCATGGGTTAGCTTGGTGGGCCCTGAGAGTATGAACAGAGGGATCCAAATAGGTTCATATTGGCGTAGAACTGGAATATACCCCTGCTGTTGCGGGCCAGGGTCCATGTTCTATCGCCCAAAGCAGAGAAGCCCATCAGGGTAGTGATTGGTCTCCCCTGCGTTTTGGCTGGAAGGGGGTTGTGTTGGACTTGGCCCTTTTTGTGCAGGGTCATTCCTGAACTTTTTGCCTTCCCCCTGTATTTTCTCTGACCTGTTTTTGTTGGTTTTATGACTCTGGGCACTTTACCACCGCTGATCAGTGCTAAAGTGCATATGCTCTCCCTATTTTAAACTGATGTATGGATTAGTGACTCCATGATTGGCTTGTTTGGTTTACTTGTCAGACCCTAGTACAGTGCACTGCGTGTGCCCAGGGCTTGTAAATCAAATGCTGCTGGTGGGCTTGCAGCACTGATTGTGCCACCCACCGGAGCAGCTTGTAAAGTGTGTCTCAGGTCTGCCATTGCAGAGCCTGTGTGCAGTCTGGTACTGCCATGTTGACTGGGCAAGTGCACCCACTTGCCAGTCCCTAAACCTTCCCTTTTATACATATTAGTCACCCCTAAGGTAGGCCCGAGGGCAGGGCGCATTGTAGGTAAAAGGTAGGACATGCCCTGATGTGTGTGGCATGTCCTAATAGTGAATTACAGCCATTTTCGTTTTTCACTATTGCAAGGCTACCTGTTCCCCATAGGCCAGAATGGGCGGTTAGATTATAACATCTTATAATCCTAACTGATTCAGGGAACTAGGTAGAAATTCGAGTTTAGTATGCCTAAACTTAGAATGATAAAATACATCTTTTAGTGAAGTTGGTTTTAACATTCTGTGTTTGAAAATACGACTTTTAGAAAGTAGGTATTTTCTTGCCTAACTATCCAAGCCTGCCTCTGCTAGGTTGTGTATTCCTTGTCTGGAGTTTGAGTGACAGGGGCTGGGGGCTTCCAGGAGACAGGGTGAGTCAGCACAGGGCTGAATAGAGAGATCTGCATGCAGATAGGAGGGAGGAGTTGAATCTGGGACCTGAATAGGGCTGTGCCTTCCCTCCACAATGCTGGCTCCACCTCCTGTAGTGTGTCTGATGTCCTTGGCCTACACTGTGAAAGGAAAGAAGGAGTCTTGTCAACAAAGTGCTCCAGGACTGACCAGAACTGGTTTGGACTAGGCAAAGGCCTCTCTGCCTTCAGAGAATAAAGAGAAACTGTGTATAAAAAGGGGGACCCAGACCCCAGAACTTTAGATCACTTTTGGGAATCAAGACGAACCTTTGCTGAGGAGAAGAAGCAGGAAGCTGAAGGAGAAGACTACCCCTGTGCTGTGTGTTTGGGGGTTGGCCTGCAGTGGTTCCTTCATTGCCAAAGAAAGGAGAAAAGGACTGAGTGTGCCTTCTATCAACTTGAAGAAGAATCTCCAAGGGCTTGAACTAGAGCTTGCCTCCTGCCTGAAGTCTCAGGGATACAAGACTTCACCAACCAGCTCCCCCCTGAATTCCCTTGCTGGGAATTGAAGTGCCTGCTGTTGTGCTGGGCCTTCTGAGAGACTGCGTGTCGCTGGGAGCTGGAAGCGTGACGCAACGACGAGAAGCGTGTCGCCGCTGCAGCAGCTGTCATCGCATCGCCGAAGAAGCGAGCCGCCGTTGTCATCATCGCCGAAGCGCGGCGCATCACCGTAGAAGCGTGCCGCCTCCGCAGAGGACGCCATTGCATCGCCGGAGAAGCGCGTCGCAGGGCCTGTCGCGGCTCCAAAGATCATCGAGTCGCCGCACGGCCGTCGGGCGTGCACGCATCACATCAACGTTGTCGCATTGCAGCCAAGACGCCATTTTTTCGCATCGCACCGGAGAAGAGTATCGCATCGAGGTGCCATCTTGTCGCATCGCACCGGAGAGCAGTAAGAAACCGACGGATCACCTCCCCACACAGTAAGGAAGTGAGCATCAACTCCCCTGCGCAGCAGTAAGGAACCGACGCATCCACTCCCCTGAGTGTAAGGAACCGACGCATCACCTTCCCTGCGACCCTTTTGTTTTCTTTGCGTTATGCATTCAAGGTTCATTGAGAGTAAAGTGTTGCATCTACAACTTGAGAGAACTGAGCTATTTTATAACATTTTAAAGTCTATTTTTGAGTACAGTATTGTGGATTTTTGTCGTTTGGTCTTGTGTTAAGTCTATATAAAAATACTTATTTTTATAAATACAACCTGTGTGGTGTCCATCTGTAGTGTTGTCACTGTATTACTGTATGTGTTCACAAATGCTTTACACACTGCCTCTGAGATAAGCCTGCCTGCACGTGTCAAGCTACCAAGGGGGTGAGCAGGGGTTATTTTAGGAGTGTACCCCCTTACCCTGACTAGACACAAGGGTCCCTATTTGGTCAAAGGTACCTACCTCTGCCAACTAGAGACCCCCAAATCTAACAACTCCTCACGCTGCAGCGCCTCTCTTTCGGCAGTAGCCCATTTGATAACTTCTTCTCTCCACTGTCCCTCGTGCGGTGCCGCGCGGGATTTCCAGCGCTGTGTGATTAGCCTTTTGGCCAGCATCAAGGCAAGCCCCGTAAAGCGGCGCAATACAACCGCCTTTTTAGGGAGCGGGAAAAGACCCAAGAGGCAGGCCTCAATAGTAGTCCAAGAGGAGCGCTCAGTAATTTGGGTAAGGCCCAGTGAGATTACAGTCCAAAACCCTTCCAGTGCGGGGCAAGCCCACATCATGTGGATGAAGTGAGCTTCCGGACGGAAACACCTAAGAGAATCCAAGGAAGCAGTAGGGTAGGGTACATGCTTTGTATCGCCCGTGGTGTTAGGTAAGCCCTGTGTAGGATTAGCAGCTGTATTGTTTTAAATCGGATATTGCGAGAGACTCGTCTGGGATGTTCTAGGACTTGCGCCCATTGTCTGACAGTGAGTTCCCTGGCTATCGCAGTTGGCCCTTGGTAGTTCTTGAACATCAGCGACTCTTGTGTGCAACACAAGGATGACCCTCTTACTGAAGACAGTAGAAATGCTTGTGTCTGTCTGGCCTGAATCAAATAGGTTCAACAGCTTTATCCCTTCAGAGATAGATTGAAAACAGTTCCTTGCTGTGAGCAAATAACGTAAGAGAGGGGCAGCCTACTGAGCCCCTCTGAGAAGCTGTGAAGGCTGAGCTGCTCTACCGATTAAATTGTTCCTCAAGGTGAGAGTATAACATCAGGGCATAACCATTAGAATTAAGCTTGGACCCAGGCTGATCCTCTCAATACTTTCATGAGAAAAAGCCAGTGTACCCAGCCGAAGGCTTTCTCAGCATCTAAGGATGAAGGGATGTGCAACTTTCTTTGAGGCCTTTTCAAAATGGTGAAAACATGTCTAACATTATTATGTGTTTGGCATCCCCTGATAAAACTGGTCTGCTCTGGTTGGATAATATCCCCAGCAAGACTCTTTGTGAAAAAATATCTAGATTCTCAAAGCAATAGGCTAATGTGATGTCTATAATTTGGCGTCCTTACCAGTTTAGGGATTAGGTATATATTTGCATGCCCCATTGAGTTTCACCCTACTCCCATCAAAAAAGGAGTTTAAGAGAGTGTCATTTTGGGTGTTGCTACCTGTAAAATCATCAGCTCCCAGAACATTAATAGTTTTAAATGCTTTTATTACAGCTGATACCTCTGATGGAATGATTGAGGCTTTGAGGTCTCTCCACTGTTCGCAAGTGAGCCATGCTTTTGCCACTTCCACCACGAAAGACAATTGCATAGCACTGGAGACATTGTTCAGTGAATATAGGGCAATTTAGTAATAATGAAATGCATGCAATTGGACCCTTTTCAGAAGTAAATAATTGCCCCTCTGCTGAAAGTATTTCATGGACATACATCCTCTCTACTTTAAGCTGTAACTGGTGGACTAAGTGTGATCCCTCTCTTTTCCCCTGATCATATGTTGGGCCTGATTCACAAAAATAAACTTAGACCAAAAGTCTAAGTTTAGACCTGAAGTCTAAATTCAGACCTAAAGTCTAACTTTATTACTACTAAAGTTAGACATTTGGTCTAAGTTTAGACCAAAAGTCTAAATTTAGACCAAAAGTCTAACTTTAGTAGTAGTAAAGTTAGACTTTAGGTCTAAACTTAGACTTCAGGTCTAAACTTAGAGTTTTGGTCTAAGTTTACTTTTGTGAATCAGGCCTGTTGTCTTTTTGAATTGGAGTAAGTTTATTTCAGCTTTATTATTGGCAATAGAATTATATTTTCTGCTAAGGTTCATTACATAATGAAGTCGAGTATGATTGAGTTTATCCTTATATTCATGATCTGATTAATCTGAAGGGTACACTGCACAAATAGGAAATATACCTGCAATCATCCAACATTCATACTAAGACAAGTGAACTCCATCTCTGGGACACACTCCTGTTAGACACATTCTAACTAAAACTATAGCCAAGTACAATAAGGTAATGCAGCATACCTTTTATACCTCCCATAAAAGAACAGTCCACAAGAGCGGCAAGACAACAACCCTGTGAAACACAAAATCTCCAGAACCTGTGGCCCTCCAGAACTAAAAGTAAATTATGTAGTTCTGTTTCTTCTTTTGAAAACTAGATGACATGCAACATTTTAAATATATATATCTTGGATTTTACGGTTAGATCTATTTTTCATAATATAGACGTTTGTATGCTCAGAAAAATGTTGATTTGGGAACACTTCCTATTTTAACAAACACACTTTGAATCACTGAGCAATATACAACTACTCACTACAACTACTAACTACGTTGGGCATTCCATTTACCCCAGTCCCCGGTCCGCCACGGCATTTCCTGCCGATTGTGCGGAGGGACGCGACTCCTCCCCCCTGCTCCTCGCACTTCCGGCAAAGGGCGATCAGCTGACACAGCCACAGTATTTAGGTGGCATGTGTGAGCGGACGCACCAAAGGCAAGCCCGTCTGCGCCCGTCCGCGCCCGACCTGGACCAGGGGCCAGGACCACTGGTCCTTTGGTGACCTATTCAGCGGAAGACCTACGGGTGTTAGCCTTTGGGAACTACGCTATGCACAAAAGGGTAGAAGACAGACTGAGGTCAGAGAACATATTGAGAAACAAAGGGGGTGGCGGGGGCGAGGTCCCACGACTACCTCCCCACAAATATACCGAACCTGGTAACCCGCTAGGACTTAAGTGGCAGTTCTAAACACAGGCTCACTGCAGAAACACAGCCTCGAAATATTCTCGCTCCTCCAGGATGGGACTATGGACATCCTAGCGGTCACAGAAACTTGGCTTGGGGACACCTCAACCCCGGATGTTGTGGCGGCCCTTCCCGGGGATTTCGATGTCCTATGGCACAACAGACAAGAAAAAAGTAGAGGAGGGGGAGTAGCTATATTTTATAATAAACGGCTAGCTGTAGAGAAGTTAGCAGCAGAGAGCCTTCAAAGTGCGGACATTTTGGGGGTAAAAATCTGCTCCAAATCCTCCTGCTAGACACTCCTGGTGGCGTATCGCCCCCACGATCAATCCCCAGGTTCAATGAGCTATTCACGGAAATTGTCAGTGATCTTTGCTCACGGTACCAACGACTCCTGGTGGTGGGGAACTTTAACTACCACTGGGACAAAGCACCGAGAGAGCTGCTTGCCAATCAATTTGAGGAAGCCATGAGCTCGATGGGGCTCCATCAGCTAGTTGACTCCCCAACCCACATCAAGGGACACATCCTTGACCTCATCTGGACCACTAAGTCACTGGCCAGCCTTATAGACATTAGCCCCTGCGCCTGGTCTTATCACTCACTAATCAGCTGCTGGGTTCCGCTGGCCAACCGACTGGCGCAACCACACCCGGAGTGGAGAGTGGTGCGAGGCTGAAATAAAATCGAGGCAGGCAAACTAGTGGGTACTTTGCTTAGTATCCCACCTAAACATTACATGAAAGACAACCTCGACCAGGAGAGTGAGGCCCTTACCTGCATCTTGAGAGAGGCCATAGATCAGGTGGCACCTGCCCGGAGGGAAAGAGTTAGGAACAAGGGCAAAGGGGTCCCCTGGTTCAATGAGGACCTGAGGGGAAGGAAGCAAACCCTCCGCCAAGCTGAGAGGCTATGGCGCAAATCATATGACCTAGCTGCCCTCGCTAGCTACAAAATCAGGCTAGCCACATATAAAAAAGCCATCATGACCAGGAAGGCTGAATACTATGAGGCAAGAATTACGGACGCCGCAAATAAACTGAAAGAAACTTACAGAATCCTGAAAGAACTCAGCCAGAAATCAGAGCAGAAATCCACACCCAAGCCGCCAGACTGTAACAATTTTCAGGCCTTCTTCCTTCATAAAGTTAGGGACATTTTAGCAGATATTGATAACTCACCAACCAACCAGTGCCCCCTGGCGGGATCTGGCCCCCACATCCCAGGCAAGCAACTCACCTCTCTCCCTAGTTTAGACCTAGCCTCCCTGTCACTCCTGATGAACCGTGTCAAATCTGGATCACCAGCGGACCCCTGTCCTTTAAGGGTATTTCAAATGGCCCTTCCTGGGATAGAGAGGGAAATCCTTGATCTACTTAATCACTCACTGTATGCCTGCTAGTTTGAAGGAAGCAAGGGCCATCCCCCTACTGAAAAAACCAGGAGCAGATATAGCTAATCTTAAGCCCATCTCCCAGCTCCCCTTCCTGGCGAAAGTAGTGGAACAACATGTTCTCAAAACTCTCTCACTGTTTATTGAGGAACAACAGCTACTCCAGGTGTGGCAGGTTGGTTTTAGGGCCCACCACACACAGAACTGGTGATGTTGTCAGTGCTGGACGAACTTAGGCTCCTGGCCGATAACAGAAAGCCAAGCGCCCTGGACCTATTAGATCTATCAGCGGTGTTCGACACGGTCAATCACGCACAGCTTCTGGCCCGGATCTCCGATGTTGGCATCCGTGGGTTGACTTGGCACACCAGTGGATCGAGTCCTTCCTGTCAGGCCGATCCCAAAGGATCCAACTGGGCGAGCGGGTGTCGAACATTGGCACACTCACCTGTGGTGTCCCCCAGGGTTCAGCACTATCTCCCCTCCTTTTCAACATCTACCTCCAGCCACTAGTGGCCGCATTGGTCCACCTGGACTGCCAAGTATTTAACTATGCGGACGACACACAATTAATCCTCCAGATTGATAACTCCCCTCAAGCCCATGCCCGTGTGCTAAACATACTCAAACACACGGTCAACTGGATGACAGCTAATTCGCTAAAAATCAACCCCGATAAAACTGAGGTCCTCGTCCTTTCCTCCAAAAGCAATGCATGGAATGACCTGTTCTGGCCACAAGAGCTTGGCCCCACCCCAAAGCCAGTTCCAGTTATAAAAAGCTTAGGCATCAAGATCGATGCCAACCTCTCCATGGCAAACCAAGTCTCTGCCATGGTCGGAACCTGTGCGGGCTTAATGAGACAGCTGCGGAGACTCGCCCCTCTCCTCTCATCTGCCACACTACAGATGGTCGTGTTGGCAATGATCGTGTCTAGACTGGATTATGGCAATGCCTTATATATTGGTCTCCCCGAGAAACTTATTAGTAACCTGCAGGTGACCATGAACAACACAGCTAGGCTGATCTTCAGGCTTCCCAGACGAGCTCACGCTACCCCCCTGCTGCAGCAGCTACACTAGCTCCCCATTAAACAGAGATCAAAGTTTAAAGGTCTCTGCATCGCCCATAAAGCCGTTCATGGCCAGGCCCCAGTATATATCAAGGAGCGCCTAGGGAACTATGTGCCAGGACGCACACTTCGGTCATCCGAGGCAGGCCTTCTGGCCTATCCATGGTTCAAAACTACATCCAAAGGCGGCAGAGCCTTTTCTGTTTTAATTCCTCAACTATGGAATCAGTTGCCTGAGAATTTACGCAAGGAACCCGCACTTCTCCCCTTCAGGAAATGACTCAAAACTCTTCTGTTTAAGGAGGCCCTGAACACAGCATAAAGCACCTCCAAGTGCTGCATTTGTGACTGGTGGTGAGTTTTGGCCACTCTCTCGAAGCGCTAAGGGACCTGCCGGTGATTATGTGCTCTACAAATCCCAGTTAACATAACATAACTTCAAATAAAATATCTTCTTTTGATGTTCTTTTGGATTATTCCAGTCAATACTTGTTTTGTACAATAGGAAATGTACCTAATTGTCAGGTTTTCACACATAATGAACTACATCATTTGTTGCATTCTCTGCAATATTTCAATATGAATGTTAGTGAAACAGATGATTAACTTTTGTTAGTGATAATATAAAATAAGGGACTTAAATATAAACTGATGGTGCACTACTACTCATAGTAAAAGGCCTCTTTTTACATGATCACTCCCATTTTTGGACTGACATTGCTGAGTTTTAACTCTGTGCACTGGGACTCTGAAAAACAGGCCCAGTGTGTGTACGTTGACCCCCTAAAACATGTTGATATTGTTTATACTCCTAATTGCCATATTTAGCTTACCGATGAGTCCATAGTATATGGTACAAAATTACCCACAACCTGTAAGCTAAATGTCACTAGTGGACTCCAGCACTCATTGTGCCAATCACTACAGTGACAATGCAAACATCACTGAAGGCCTACCATTGCAGCTGGCTGTACAGTTTTAAAACAGAAAATCTGACCTGTCAAAATAACTCATTTTGGCTTGGCTAAACCTTCCTTTTAAGTATTAATGTCAACATTAAATATGCATTGCTGCCCATACGGCAGGGTGCATAGTTTTTATAAGTAGGACACGTAAAGGTTTAAAGTTAAACATGTCCTTGCAGTAAAAGGCCCCAAAAGCTATTATTGCTGTAGCAAGGTTGGCTGTTCCATTGGAAAGCATTGGGATACTATGTTACATTTATTACTGTCATCTCTGGTTAGGAAACAGATACAAATTTCATTCTTGGACTGTTTATTACTAGCCCGATTCACTGGTGAAGTCAGTTTTGTTATAAATATTTTGGTAACGGAACTTTTAGAAAGTTAACCTTTCCTTGCCTAAAGCCTTTTAAGGCCCATTTGCAAGAGCTTCAACTGCCACTTGGCAGCTGTATAGCCCCCTTACTGATATGTGAGAAATGCTTCCATTTGGTGTGGGGAGGTGTTTCTGCTCCTGTGCCCAGGAACTTGATTAACTTCAAAGAGGTCTACTCTGGCACAGGCACATGTTAGAAGACACATTGAGAGGGCCCTTCTCCCCTCCCCCCCAGCCAGGCAGGCACCAATTCCAGTGGGATAGGAGCTGCCCCCAGAACTGATTTGAAATAGCCACAGAGGAGTAGTTGCTCGTTTTCCTGGCAACATGCCTGGGGTGTGCACTGCACAAGGGGAGAAGAGTTTCACCATCTTTTATTTGGGCAGAGAGGGGCACTGTGGGGTTGTTTGCTGTAGCACACATAGGCACTGCTACAAAAGTTGCTAGTGTTACCCTTTGAAATTATTTACTATTGGTTAGGAAAGGGCCAGCAGTCACCCCCACTCATAGGCAAGTGCCAGGCATAAATGTGGAACCCCAGGACACCCTTTTCAGAAAGCTACTGGACTTGTGGAAGACAGAAGAAGGACTGCTCCTGCTGTTGAGAACTGTAGGGAGACATGCAAGACTACATATGCTTCTACCTGTACCCATGACAAATAATTGGACTCCAAAGTTCAGGTGGTGGACCTCCTGTTAAGCTACAAGGCTGCAAAAGCTACAATAAGCTCCTTTTCCGAAGATCCCAGCTGACAAGTTCCAGTGGACCTGGTGGGGTGGTCTGCTGAAGTGATTCTTGACTCCTAAGTGTTGTTCCTAAGGTCCTAGGGCCCTTGGTTGTGTCAAAGTGTTCTCCTATTGGCCTAGGACTTAGAATCATTTTGGCTCCATAGACCTACCAATGACCAAGACAAACCTGCCAAATCTGACAAAAGATTCATGCTGCCCTTGCTCAGAGTTTTTCCGCAGATACAAATCTATTTCAGCTGGACATCGCAGAGAGGGTATCCTGCCTTGTGTAGCCCTGTTCAGCTACTGCTTGCAGACTTGCTCCACTGGAAGAATCCGAGCCCAAAACAAGGGACTAAGTCCGAACACAGAAATCTTGACAGGGCGGCATCACAAAAGCAAGGGACGTTCCTTGGGCTTGAATTTTATATTTGTCCCATTCACAACTTTTCCACCCACAGTCAACAGCTTCACCCGGACCTCGTTCAAGGGCTATCTGGCCTTGTGCAGCTGTTCTCCACCACAGCCTACTACCTTGCCCTCCTGTCAATTTTTGACTTCCATTTGAGAGACTCAGTCAGAATGTAAAACTTCTGACCATATAAAACCTGGTTTCTACATCTGCATTACTGTCAGCCTTAAATCATGATTACCGTGGTGGCACTTAACGATTTTTGGCTCCATTTATCTTTAAAACTTGTTCATGCTTCCATTTGTGGGATGTTTGTGATTTTGGTGTAATTTTGTTCATTAAATTAGGCTCTAGTTTTGAAAATTGGAGTGGTATTTTTATTGTGTCGTATGTTCGACATTTTCGCTATTTTAGTACTTGCAAATACTTTGCACATATCCTCATGTTAAGCCTGTTTTCCCTCTGCCATAGTTACCAGGGGTTGAGGTCAGGTTTACATTTCTGAAATCTTTACTGGACCTAAGAAGAATGTGGAGGTATTACTTGTGGTAGACTACCATCCACCCCAACTAATACATTTTCCAACAACTCCATTCAGGGCACGACCCTGTAAGAAAGCAGATGATACGTCAGAGAAACTACTAGTAATTTTACTTTTGGACTTCTGTTTTAGACCTCTGCTGTTAGCAATTTTCCTCTCAATGTAAGATCTATCTTAAAATATTTGTACGCACTGCACACCTTTTACAAAAATGTCCACTGCAGTGCAGCTGGCACAGGAAGCTGCTGGAGTTTCACAGGCAGGAAGAACGTGGACGACTATCGTCTTACTCAGTCTGTCATCTGTGCACAGGTAGCACTGCTACAGATGGGACACAGAATAATGTTGCCTCATGCCTGCCTATTGGGCATATGCCTGCATGAGCCTGCACATACAGAGTCAGTTTTACTCTGTTTGTGTTTTTATGTAGATAAAGACATGGTTGTATTTCCTGTAGCCAGCCCTAATGGAATTCATACTTTAGCTTCCATGCTGAGCAAGATAATTACTCTGCTGGGCCAATGGAAATTCAAAATTCTTTTTGAATAATAGGCTCATCCTTCGAGATTATATTTCTTCGGGGAGAGGAATGGGCCAGCTGATTAGCAACGCCTCCCTATAAAATGCAGGTAAGATGTTCACATGTGGAACAAATAGGGGACAGGCAGGCCTCTAACTCCAGAGAAAGTTTTCTTTGAATCTTGGAAGAAACTAGACCTGAATGGGTCAGTTAATCTAGAGATGTGCTACAGTTTTACTCTCAGACCCGGAAATACTGTTAGCAATGGCATTTGGAGCAGGAGCCTGGGCCAACATGGGGGCCCTATTAAGGAAGGTTGGCCCTGCAACATCAAGTGCACTTTCTGCTCTCCCCTCCTGTGCACTACCTAAATGAGATTGAGGCAGGCCCACAGAGAGAAGAGCAGAACAGCTACCTTCACCGCCTTCACCACCCCACACTCAGGAACCTGCTTTGGTCAGCAAGGGGGCTTGCCAGACCACGCTGCTCCTGGGCTCACTGCATTGTTAGTGTGTGTGAGTGTGTGTGTGTGTGCGTGCGTGGGTGCGTGTGTGTGTGTAAGAGTGCTACAAAACTGATGTGTGCATCAATAGTTTATGTAAGAGAAAAAAGTTTATTACTGTTAGCTGTATCAAAAGCAGCACAAAAAACATCAGGCAAAGGACTGTCCTATAATCCCAGAGAGCTGTGAAGAAATGTGCATATTTTACTCCTGAAGTGTATCCGGAAGAGCAGCTGCACTACAAAGTGTTTGGTAAAGTTGTGGGGTCCCCAAGCAGGCCCCCATCAGTACCCCCACACATTTGGAAGTGGTGTCACCCTAAATCTCCCTGAGTGTTCGATCGGTGAGTTTAGGAAAAGTTGAGGGTGCTTTTAAGTATTCCATGGACTGAGCATTTGTGTGTCCTAGTCTTGGAGTGGGGTACGTTGTATTTTCAATTTAAAAAGGTTGCTAGGCAATCTGGTTTGATAGGAGAACTCTAATATTTCACTCAAAATGTTTGGTATTGAAAATGTGTCAGCAATTCCGTTTTTTAAATAGTAATAGATTAAACCTTCTTATAATTGAAGAGTGATTGATTTTGAAATGTCTATTTTTCATTGTTGATTGTTTTGTTAAAACTAATCTGACAAAGCCTGTATGATTGCCATTTGTAATTGCCTACCACATGCCTTGCTATAACCATATAAGGGGATACTGCGGTTTTAAGGGTTAGAGTCGGCTGATGCAGAACTAAGGTTTGTAGTCTGCATTTAGAGGGTTAGTTGACCACTGTGACTTTCCTTTAATGCACCCCCACATGTAGCTTGAGAGGCCCTTCAGTTCCCATTGGTGCTTCCACCAGGCATGTTGCACTTAACTGTAATATTGTGTAATATTGTGTGTGATATTTAGTTTTCCTTGTAGTAAAGTACTTTTAGTTTTTAAAAGAAAATGTGCTTGCTAAATATTGAGTGTTATTTGTTGCATTGCTGAGTTCTCAGTCTTTATACCACAGCACTTACCTCAGTCAGCCCTGGACTGCTCTGAACACTACTCTGAGAGTCAGGTGCTAAAAGAGGTACTTGAATCCTAATTTGATCCACAACAGCATGTGAACTTGAGGACAGAAGAAATGAAAGACCCTAGTTGACACAATCGTAGGTCAGTAACTTCTGATTACCCTTTGACCAGCTGCTCAAACTTCCCAGACAGACTGCACATTTTTGAAACCCGAATAAAGTCCCATGAAAATTCAGAAAAGAAATCTAAAACGTTATGAGGCTGCTTTGGCACTCAAAATGTAATATATTTGATATATTGCCATGGCAATACAGTCAAAACTTATATGTGTGTTAAGAATATGGCTATTAGGTGTTAATGTGCCACTAGGGTAGTTATCTGCTGATAAGGAATTTTGGTTTAAACTAATAAATTATATTACTGAAAGCTATTGGCACAGCGATTTCGGGCTAATGGAGGACTTTTCATACATGCTGATTTGCAGCAGAGTTACTGGTGGTCATCAATCAAATCGTCCAATTTGCACTATGTCCCAGGCCCAAAAAACGTACACAAGTACTATCTCCATCCCATGTTTCCCAGCTCATCCATCGAATGAGGACTCCTTAGCTCAACCAATGTAACAGACCTTCTGCCACTGATTTTCTAGAATATTTCTTGAGTTAGAATGAAATCCTGGCAAATTTATATTTAAATTGTGTCCAGGTTTGACATGTAAACCTTTTTCAATGCTATTTGCGAAACACTACTTGCCAGTGTCTTTGAAAAAACTCCCCTGGATGAGAGACCCTAAACACCTTCGAAAGCTGTCTCTAGATTAGATATTATCCTGTTTTGATTAGAGTTACTCACCTAGGGCCTAATTTATCAAACGTTTTTGCCCATTATGTGTCTATGGGAAAGGTATTAATACACAAGGTCCCAAATGTGTTTCTTATGCACCACTGCACACTCTCTTTCTCAACACTTTTTAACAGAACACAACCATACTCGCTCCCCATCAAATTATATTTGAATTATACATAGAGTTGACTAATGTGCTTTAAAACATACCATTTGTCACATATTTGCCCCACAAATGCCATAACAAGAAACAAGAAAATCACTATCTGGAGCTGGAACACTCCTGCCCCAGAAATATTCATCCATGTTTGATTGCTGAGTGAATTACCCCTCAAAGTGTATCCTCCAGGTGAAGGCACTGCCTAGCAACCCTTGAAATCTTGTCCAACTTGAGACTCACGTTATCACTGCTGTGTAGTCAAACTGACAGCACAACAATCAGTGAAAGCAGCATTATGATAGTAACCTCGAAACATGTTATCACTGCAAAGTGTCTCACTCAGTATCGTTCGCCCCACGTTTTCTTCTGTTTTCGTGCATTGAAAGCCTATTGTGAGTGTCTTATGATGCGCACTCTGCACAGCTCATCCATTTGCAATGCTAAAAATAAGAATGAAAAATTACTGACGTACACAATTGTACAAATTTGCTAGTTACAAGACAAACACTATAAGATGTTTGACTTGTCTGACAGCAAGCGTACACCACCATGAGTAATGTTTATATTTGTTTCTTCATTTATGTTCCATATTGAGTGAACCAGAAACAAACGGACAGCTAAGCACTGCACAGAGATTTGGGATAAACCAATATAATATGGGAAATGCATTTGAAAGCAAATTTGCATGCAAAGCATTGAACTGAAAGCTCAGAAGCCATCTCGTGCGCAGAGCAATTTGAAAGTTGGGATATTAATATGGCTTTTTACATGCCTTTTGCATGTCTTGAGTATAGAAACAAAGGTACAGTACAACAGTAGGCTATTATTCTTTTTGCATATTTCATCCGCATTTGAATCAAATGAAAACCCATTTGCTGGCTGTAACAATGTTACCGCTGTACCTAGTCTCCTGAGTTTCTTAAACTGTTGGGAATTATTTCGACTTTGCGGCACTGTGAGGCTTCTGTTAAGCCTCCATGTGCGCGTTCCTTACATCAAAGCATGATTGGCTGAACCCATACGATTATTTAGCTTTTAAGTAAGACAACAGTAAGTTGATGTAGGTAAGTACACTAGTGGTATAAAAGCTTAATATCAAAAGTGGATTGCAGTGTACATTTACATCACCCACACATGTAACTGGAAAAGCATGTTCCACCCATATGGCCAGACAGATTACAGCCTAAGCACTGCAGTAAAACATGTCAAAACAAAACTGTTTTGGCATGTGGGAAAACCAAGGGGGATATTAGCAACAACTTGCGATAATTATCGCAAACCGCGCATAGCGCGTTTTTTTTTTATCGCCGCCTATTGCTGGATATTATCGCGGAGATAACACGCTATTAGCAACGTTTATCTCCAATGCGATAAAATATCCAGCGATAGCGGCGAAATGCGTGAATATCGCTGGAAATCCAGCGGTATTCACGCATTAACGCCATGGTGGACTTAGCCTGACAATCCACCTCCCATTGAAGAAACAGGTAAGTCATGTTTTTAGCAGGTGTTAAATTCTAGCGATAATCGCGCTTAGCGCGACTTTTTTTATCGCTTCACCTGCGTTGCTAATAGGGGGAAGTTGTGTTAGCGACTGTTTTCAGTCGCTTTTAGTTGGGAACGCCTACCTTGCATGTCATTAGCGATAATTATCGCTGGCATGCAAGGCGATGGGAAAACCGGCCGCTATCGCTAGAAAGCTGTCGCTAACGCCTGTTAGCGACAGCTTGCTGATAGAGCGATAAAAAATCGCCGCTTTAGCGGCAAAAGTGCCGCTAAAGCGGCGATAAAGCCCTTGCTAATATGCCCTCAAATGTTATATATTAGCTAAGTCCATGCTAAGTGTGCCTGTAGTAGCACACAAGGCTGGGTGTTTAATGCATAAAACTGATGCATGGTAGATATTAAGAATAGTATGTCCATAGAGTGGCTAGCTATATGATGTTATTTTCACTATTTCACTGCCGCAGATTTTTTCTTTGGAGAGGGCCACTTTGTGAATAAAAATGGATCCCACACAATAGGGAATTAGAAACAAGCTAGAATAATAATTCCAAGTTTAGTTTCACTATTGAATATCTAGTTCAGTGGTGTTTTTAGACATTTACTGACTATATTTCAAAGATAACTTTGTGGAGAAGTGTGGCTCAATGGTTAGAGCGGCAGACCCTGATGCAGAGATCTGGCCCGGGACCAGGGTTCAATTCCCGCCTCGGCGGGTCTTGGGCTCAATTTCCTCGGACCTGATAATTCTCGCCTCGGTGCCTATTCTAATCATGGGTCCCACACTGCAACTCTGGGCAATAGCTTGCTTAATCTCCACAACGGCCCCAACAGCGCTGGGATGCCTGGCTTCACCCTGGGGGTGCCCAGGAGTGGACATTTCACAGGGAAAAGCCAGGAAGGGTTCCACAGCGGTATGCGTACAGCGCCAGGACACCTCTTTGGGGGTATAAGTGCGCTTTACAAGTACAAATTTCATTCATTTCATAGCATGATTTATGCTACATGGAAATCTCGAAGTGGTAATCAAGCTACGCTAGTTTCCCTTCTCTCCAGTGGCAGTACTTAGCACTCTGATGAGGCATGAAAAGAAAGGCCTTTCTACTGAAGATCAATAGAGGGAGGTCTGCAGGCAGAGGGCTTAGGAGGATTCATTTATAGAGAACTAACTTTGCATGGGGTATTTCAGAATGAAGAGGAAGAGAAGCAGAAGAACCGAAGCTGAGCCCTATCTTTTGACTTTTATGTTAAGGCAGGGGTTGTTGTGAACATGGCTTTTGCTCTAGGGATCCTTTACAGACCTCTGTGTCTGATCCCAGTTGGGGAGAAACCTATTTCCAGAACAGTCAGTTGGGAATACGCAGGGGTGGACCCTAATTTCCAAATGAGTCAAGGGCCTATCATATTGAGCAAAGTCTTCTGCTATAGCAGTTTGCAGAAAGGCAAAAAAGAACTGAAAAAGCAGGATGGCTAGACTGCGGAAATTCTGTGGGAATTCTATCAGGATTCTACTGGAAATTTTCTCCAATCACAGCCTAGGGTGCATGATAAAAATGGTACCCCTACGTCAGCTCAGCTCATCAGATCACAAATGGACCTGTTAAAAATGCAGAAGAAGATAGAAGATTCCTGCTTGTGTAAAGGAAAGAGAGATAAACCAATCTCTGTTTCTACCCACAGATAGGAAGTGCTCCTTAAGGGTCAGTATACTGGCCTCCTGTCTTACCTCAGGGACACAGTGAGGAAGAACCAGCTGACTAGTTGGGAATGAATTGCACCTGTCCTTGCATGGAGCTATGCCTGAATAAAATGGTTGAGCCAGACTCTCAGTGCTGAACTGTGACTTTGACCCTCAGATCCTTCCTCAGATATTCAGAATACTTAGAAGTGTTGGGGAAAGTTGGAATTTAGAAACATTTTGAAATCAGGAGGAAGAGGGCAAAGTGCCAAGGCCTCCAAAAAAGCGATGTGACTTCATTGGCACACATTTGCCAATACTTCCTACTCACAGATTTTCTAAGCAAAATTTGCAGCTACTGTAGGCTAACCAAAGAGAAGTGCCCATGTTGACTTTGTGAAGCCCTCTACAGCTACAGCGTCTTGCCTTGCCCCCTTGGAAGTGTTTGAGAAACAAAACCGTTTCATATCCGTGTTCCACTGAAACCAATTTTCACAGTGTTTTGTAGTGCTTATTGCATTTTTCTTAATTTTTAAATTGGTTTTGGAATTTCATTGTGTTGTGTTTTATTGTAATTTTGTTTGAAAATGCTTGAATGCTTGAACGGTTTTGCCTAAGGAAAAGCCACCTCCTTGTGCCATGGCTACCAAGGGTGAAGCAAAGTTTTCAGTGAACTGTGTTTTGACTTAGCAAAACACTGCTTTATTAAGTTGCTTGTGTACACCACACAAATAATTAATTCAAAATAATGGCTGTCATGGCAACCATAATGTGCATGTTCAGAGCCGTCACAAATGTTTCTCACATTTGAACCATCCACAGTCTCATCAGTTGGACGCTGCATTTGGGAACTCTAGCTTTCAAGGGGAATACCTCTTCTCTTCACGAAGTCAAATGCCTTTTTATGGGCTAATTATCAAATTTGAAATAGTTATAATGAAATTCTGAACTAAGCAGAGATAATATATGGATTTATTATTGAAGCCCCGATGAAGCGACTTTCTGTGTTGGCTGTTTTTGTTTCTATAGCTTCAAGATGCATATTACTATAGTAAAGAAATGTTGGAATTTTATTCAAATTCATGCATCAATAAAAAATGTTATCTAAGGACTCCACGTGTATTGTTGCCTCATTCTATATACATGGCAAATATTTATAAAAGGTTAACATCAATGATAAGGCTAAGAGAACCATCTTTTTACTCAGTAACATTGCTGTACCAACTGCTAGGCTCAGGTTTCAATTAAATCAGATAAATCAGCTTGGTGGGATAGGAGTGAACATGGGAAATCCACCATTTGGGAATCTTATAGCTCTGTTATCATATTACCCTTTTCTAAGACATGGTCTATACTAGACTTCTAGGTTTGTTTGCTGTGGAGGATAATCTCCAGGAAGAAAGACAAAAAGGATCTAGATTGTGTTTGAAATGGACTGGATTGAAATGGAGGTCAGCGTGTGGAGTTGGAAGAGGGGAAAAGCCCTCTATGGTATTTAAGAAAATCTTTAATGTTAGATTTAGCTTGTTGAAAGGACTCTTTAAAATGGAATGTCTATATGGTCTCCATGAGAGCGAAATTTCATTAGAATGAAGGGGGATAGGCAATAAGAATTCCGGAGTAAGGTCACTCTCAAATGAGATTTTAGTGGACGTTTTGCAACATTTTCCTGATGCTACCAGTTCAAAACAAATTGGAATTGGAAGAAGGGAAAGGACTTTCCTATCTGCTATAGTAAGTAAGTAAGTACATTTATTGTGCAGTTAATTAAAACCATTACAAGCAATCATCAGTTTACACAGTTTCGCGCAAAAAAAAAAAGAACATGACAAATGACATTAGTGTTGTGGCAGTTCATGGGTAAAAACCACTATTAAAAATACGAAATAAGAACTATTAAAATGTGGTTAGTAGTTTATGAACATAAAATTAGCCTAAAAGCTGGCCCAGTCCTCTTCTATCGGTGCTGCCTTCGCAGCTGAGTGTGTTAGGGAAGACCGCCGGTGACAATGTAAGAGTATACCGGCGAAAGTACTTGGGTGCGGGGCATCATGGGTTGGCCCCCGGTGTGGGTTGAGCTAGCTTGTTCTCCATTTCTACCCGGCTAATTATTAAAACCTATACTACAAGGGGGCGGCTTGGGACATCCCACCGCGTGATCTTAAGCTTACTTCGCTTCTGTCCAAAAAATGATTAAAACATGTAATACAAAAGAACACAGATTAGGACAGAGGAATTCCTAAAAGTGCCTTTAAAGGTTATGCAGAGTCAGTTGCTCAGAGAGCTGGAGTTTCGGAGAAGCATCTGAGCCCTGCTGGCTTAGTTTTTGAGATCGGAGCCGTTGTCTCTTCATGTTTAAGAATTTTGGAACAGTGATAATCAGTGAGGACCAATTTTCCAGCTAGACCCCTGTTCCCACCAGATTACTTTGACCTCTTAGAGTACAGCAAGTGCGCCGGATGCCGTCGCTGTGCTTCCTGTTTCTTCACTGGTGCGAGCAGGAGCCTTCTCAGTGAGGATTATGGTGCTATGTTCCGCTCTGCATCCAGACCGCTGTTATCTTTTGGGCATTCTTTCAGTTTGTTAAGGTGAGCTTCGGCGACTACAAGGAATTTTACCATCCGGCAGCTCAGTTGGACATCATCGCCGAAGAAGCATGCCAACACTGCTTGCCTGCAAGACTGTATATGGTTTTTGTTAAAGAGCGGTCTCAGGAGGGTCCGACGTTCTTGTAGTAGTTCCTACAAACAGTAATAAGGTGTACTATATTTTCTTCGCCGTCACTACAGAGTCAGCACTTTGGTGGTATTGGAGGGCGTAGCCAAGGGGGTAAGTGGTTTGCGGAGGGCAGCAGCACTAGGCAAAATTTCAAGAACTTCTCTTTCGTCTTTTTGGAGAAGCTAGTCTGAAAATATGCTTGGGGCGAGAGTTTAGTGTAGGATTGTACAGTGAGCCAACCATGTGCACGCTCTGCCAGGGAGGCTTTGTCCTGCAAGAGTGATTCTTTCCTGACTATATTGTTTACTGCATTTTTGAAGCCTGCCAAGGTCCCTGGGAGTTCCCATAGTTGTCGTAGCCCCAGCTGGTTGATAGCGGCCTCCAGATGTAGCCTTGCAGGGCAAGTCTCTTTGGCTTGTAGTTCCTTCCACAGAAGGGCATTTAGCGTTTTCGGTTCTCCCCTGCTTATTTTGTGCCAGTTTTTTATGTATGTTCCTTTGCGTGCCAGCTCTTCTCTTGGGAGCCCAAATTCGAGCCTCATCTGTGCAGGGGATGTGTACCCCGGCAGGCCAAAGATCATGCGCAATGCTCTTGCTACAGCGCCGTCTACCGTGTCAGCGTCCCTCCCTCTCATCGCTTCGCTGCCATAAGTGATAGATGGGATTAATTTTGCCTGGATCACCCTTGTTAGAGGGAGGAAGCTTGGTCCAGTGATCTTGTTTTTTAGATTCCTTAGAGCTACCGCAGTCATTAGTCCTCTCCTTTTTATGGCTTCGCATTGTGGCTTGAAATTGCCCTTGTAGTCTATGATGACCCCCAAGTATCTGTATTCGCAAACGGCATCCAGCTTTCTCGATGCCAAGAACCAGTTGTTTGTTGTTCTCCTTTTGAAGGTGTTGATACACATAGCTTTGGATTTTTCTTGATTAATACTAAGCATATTTATTGCAGAATATCGTGACGTGATGTCCAGCAGCTGCTGTAGGCCTACCGGGGTCCGGCTAATGAGTACCAGATTGTCTGCGTAGAATAGATTGGACAGCTGGATGCCCCCTAACTTGGGTGCATGCAAATTGCTTTCGTTCAACAAGACTGATAGCTCTGCCATAAAAAGATTAAAAAGTGTTGGTGCAAGCACACAGCCTTGTTTTACCCCTGTGCTTGTTGGAATCTTCCTTGATAGATATTCTCCTGCACCTAGTTTAACCTGCACCCAGGTATCGCTATGCAAGAGGATTAATTGGTTTAGGAGCAGCGGAGGGATGTTCAGCTTTTTTAATTTTTGCCACAGAATGTTTCTGTTGACGTGGTCGAATGCAGAGCTATAATCGCTGTAGCACAGATATAGGGGTTGTTTTGCTGTGAGAGCCGCATCAATCATTAGAGATAGAGCTCATATGTTGGTGGTCGTCCATATGTTTTTGCAGAAGCCGGTTTGGTTGTATGGAATTGCTGTTACTTCTGCTGCCCACAATGTTAATTCCTGGAGTAGTAGGCCCGCAAAATATTTGGCCTCGTTGTCAAGTAGGGCTACTAGCCGGTAACTTCTTGGGTCGTTCCTATTTCCTTTTTTATAAATTGGGGAGATGATTGCTCCCCTCCAGGATGATGGAATTGTTGATGTTTGCAAGGTTTTTTCAAACATTGGTTTGAGTACGGCAGCCCAGAATTCCGGCTCTTGTTTGAACAATGTGGGGGGGATCCCATTTGGTCCTGGTGCGACCTCGCGTCTTCCCTTTGATTTTTTTTTACAGATCTGTGCATTCGTGATTGGATTTTCCTGTTCTGGCGCTTGAATTTTGTTAAATTGCAGTAGTCGGGCTTCGGAGTCGTATGTGGGATTATATGTCCCTTGTCTGATTTCTTGAGCTTCATTAAAATGTGAGCCAATGAAAGTTGTCCAGGCCTCTTCTGTGGCATAAGATTCAATGCCCTGCCTCCGCTCACTGGTCAGATTATTAATCTTTTGCCAAAACTGTGTGCTGTTGTTGGTTTTAGCGTCGTATAGAAGTTTGGCCCAAAGAGACTCCTCTGCTTCTTGTTTAAGTCACCAAAACGGCTTCCTGCGGTTGCCCTTTAGCCGTCTCAGCTCTTGTTGAGCAGCGGGGTCTATCCTCAATCTTCGAAGAGTTTGATTAATCATGGTCTTTAACTTTTTTAGATGAGCGTTATCTCTGAACTTTGGGTGTTTCTTGTGCTTCAGGACTTGGACCGCTCCTTTAGACCAGAAGTTTCCCTTTTTTATTCCGATGTTGTTTCGTAGTGTTTTTGTAAACACCTCCCAGCTCTCAATTAGGTCTGGTGTTACTGTTTGTGCTTCGCCTAATGCCTGCTTAGTGTGAGATAGGAGACTTTGTGGGTCATCCGTTCTGCATTTTATCCGCCTCTCATTAGCGATATATTCTAAGCTGTGCGCATTAGCAGTTGGTGGACATAGTATTAAGAAAGCCTCGATCGTGACTTCCTGGGGCAAGTGGTCGCTGTGATCTAGTGAGCTAATGTGAAAATCCCTTGCCATTCGATCAGACTGCGCGAGAAGAATGTGAAGTCAATTGTAGAGCTGGCCGTTGTGCTGTGAAACGTTGCTGCTTGAGGGCAGTCCCCTGAAAATCTGCCATTAAGTGCTCGGAAGCCCAGCTCTTCTAGTGTTGTTAGGAGTCTCTGTGCTGTTTTCAAGCTTCTGCCTGCAGAGGTGTTATCTTGAGAGCTTGATTCCCATACGAATGGGTCCTCCTCGTAAATGGTGTCAGTAGTTGGATTGCTGAGCATGTTTAGATTGAAGTCCCCGCAGATAATCAAGCTGTTTGTTTTCTCGGCCTTTAGTAATTTTATGAGCTCTTCCTTCAGCTGCTGCGCTCCTCTGTTTTTTTCTCGGGGATGTAAGTAGAGGTTTATCAAGAATATGTCCTCTTTTTTATCCCGCTCCTGGATAGAGATTCGTAGGGCTTGCATTGCATTTGGCGGGGCTAGCTTGTGTGCCAGGGGCGCTACTGCATAAAGGCTCCTTATGGAGCTGTATGCGGTGAGGCCACCCTTTTTGTGACCAAACTGTTGTATTCCTCTTTGGGTGTCCGTACATGGGTTTTCCTGTATCATGTCCTTATATAGGCACAATTCGCCCTGCCCTTATATAGGCATAAAATCCCAGTCCTTATTTAGGCATTAAACCGTGCACTCCAAATACAGGCATGGTCTCCGACATCCGTCCACCCTAACGTCACAACGAGTTCTTGAAGTACAGATACTTAGGCTTCGGGAGTTTCCCTAGCACAGGACTATTGATTTCTTCAAGGACTCATCTATTATGCATGAACCTTTTTACCTTAGGGGTTCATTCATGACGTCTTCCGCTGTCCGATTCACGTCAATGCTAACATTCTGAGGTACATCTCAGGTATAAATATACCTTAACTAGCCCTTGTAAATCAGAGGAGACCTCGACTTCAGAGGAGCCCGTTTCCCGGCCTGACACACTGAGAAGACGCTGTCATCCCTGCACGCAGAGAGTCCAGCTTCCAGTGATCTGACTTCCCTCGTGGGGTGTTGGAGTTCGAGTCTGGCAAGAGATTCCCACCTCTCTCATTCTTAAGGTATGGAGCTGACGAGAAACCTAGAGGGACTCTTGGCATACTTGGCATACTAGGCATACTAGGCTTAACATACTCTTAGTAGACCATAGTAAGGAATACTTCACCTACTTCATACCTCTCCCTACACCTAGGTTAGGTTAGGTACATTGGGGTAGAACTTGCTTAGAAACGCATCGTATGAGTACTCGCATTTTTAGTATATGTTATTTATGTAAATGAATATCTACTAAAGATCATGCTAGCGCAGTATTATTTATTTCTACTGCTTACGCTGTACATTATTTATCTTGCATACTGTCTTGTGATCGTAACAGCACATTTTACTTACACAAGAAACAAGACTGTTCAATAAATCTTTTATTGAAATGCCCGTCTATTCTTTCTGTGTAACTTTGAGGAAAACTAAGTATGCACGATTGAGCTGAGTGAAATAGTTATCTATTGTTTCCACGACTCTGGGACACGTTCTGATTCTAAAAGGGAAACAAAGTTGTCATGTTTTGCGGCTGCCAGAAACTACTCCCTTCTTGTTTATCAAGGAGTTTCTAGTGGCCTCTGTGCTAGCTGGCACAAGTAATTAAGTTTAATATACTCGATAGGGACATATTGACCTTAGTCCTATGTCAAACCTATAGGGTATATTATTCCAATGCGCAGAGCCTATTAGGGAAATAGGAGCTACACTACATGGCGCCCAACGGTTTGGTAAGGCGGTAATTTAACGCTAGATACTGAGTAACTCAGCCGTGCTTTTTCTCTCAGAGACCTCTACCCATATAATCCAAAAGACGTCTGCAGTGGGCAGGGTTAAGTATCCACCACGGCTATATAGGGAAGCACCCTATATATTAGCTGTTTGGTTTGCTCAACGTTGAAGGATACAGTGTTCCAAAATATTGTGCACCTTATCTTTGTTTCCTTGAAACTTGTTCTACATTTTTCAAAAAACAAAATGCCTGACTCCGACAATGACACCGGAAACGGTGACGTTGCGGGTCACCCAGCTGTAACAGCTTATAACATCACAGGTTTTATTGAAACCGAGGAGGGTGTCATAGACATCAATCCAAACTTAAGAAGAGCCATCACTCTAAAACTTATAAAACATGGCCTACCACCAAGAGGCGGTAGAGCAGTTTTCGTGATAGAGGCACACGAATCCTTTCAGACAGAGGTATTCAATTCATGGGTAATATTTCCTGAATCAAATCCAGTTACAAAACTGTTTCACTTCTACAAAGATGATGATCCACCAGAGGAATACATTCCTTTCGAGGATATTGAAATTCCATTAACATACCAGGAGCATCAGCTCTGGTTTAAAGGCGCCCTAAAACATCACAGAAACATTACCAGGCTCGGCCACTGGTAGACCAGGAGCAACATGGCCGATTCTAGCCGGCTACACACCTCATCCTGAACTGGATATAATGTCAGATGAGGAACTACTTGTTCAACTACAAGAGTTAATAAAAATCTACAGACAATTAGTCCAATATGTCATGCGGACTTTCACAGTCCAACCACCATTGACACTTCCAAATCAAACTCCTCAACAGGGAATACACTAAAAATTACACCACAGACTCTATACGCAGTCATGGGTAAAATGCCCACAAAACATGAGCAAATTCCATTCTGGATAGCTCAAAAGATTACTCAAATCGAAGCAGTATTTCCAAATACTAGCCCGTATGAGAAATACAGAATCCTAACAATCAGTTTACCGATGGGGATCACACCACAACTGGAAGACTGCACCACTTGGGGCTCAGTCTTTGCTGCCATCTATACTAAAACACATGGTATTCCATCAATTGCAGTAATACCTGATGTCCTGAAACAAATTCAAAACGAATACGGGGCAGAGCCTGCTCTAAATTTAGGTATGAAATCACTGAAAAATTTCGACCAGGTCTCAACAATAATATGATCTAATATTAAAGGGAGGCAGCAGCAGTGGCGATCCGCCAAAAATTAAGGGAATTTGATGTTACAGAACATCAAACTGAGCTACCCAGAATTATAGAACAATCTTATGCAGAATTAGGCAGAGATAGTTTGGGTGGAAGACCAGTGAAGCCGAAACTATCTGAAAGTCCTGAGAAGGACTCTATTTAAGAAACTCCTACATCTTTTAAAAAGAAGTGGGAGACTACTAAACAAAATTCAAACGAGAAACGTTCTCAATCCCGAGGTAGGTCTCCTCAAAAGGAGCCCTCTGAAAGGAGGTATAACCTCAGTGTTAGACCTGGCATCCTTGGCGTGGGTCTCCCTTCCATTTTTTCATAATGCCTCCACGGTTGCCGATATGTTTTTGCTGGACTAGATGCTCATGGGCACTTTGCCGCTGCTAATCAGTGCCAAAGTGCAAGTGCTCCCTATCGTTAATTGATACATGTATTAGTGACTCCATGATTGGATGATTGGTTTACTTGTCAGTCCCTAGTACAGTGCACTCAGTGTGCCCAGGGCTTGTAAATCCAATGCCGCTGGTGGGCTCGCAGCACTGGTTGTGCCACCCACAGAAGCGGCCTGTAAAATATGTCTCGGGCCTGCCATCGCAGAGCCTGTGTGCAGCCTCGGGCTGCCATGTCGACTTGGTGAGTACACCCACTTACCAGTCCCTAAACCTTCCCTTTACTGCATGTTGGTCACCCCTAAAGTAGGCCCTAGGGCAGGGTGCATTGTAAGTATAAGGTAGGACATGCCCTGGTGTGTGTGGCATGTCCTAATAGTGAATTACAGCCATTTTCGTTTTTCACTATTGCAAGGCTACCTGCTCCCCATAGGCCAGAATGGGCAGACTGACTATTACACCTTATAGTCAGAACTGACCCAGGGAACCTGGTAGAAAAACGAATTTAGTATGCCTGAACTCAGGATGATAAAATACATCTTTTAGTGAAGTTGGTTTTAACATTCTGTGTTCGAAAATACCACTTTTAGAAAGTGGGTATTTTCTTGCCTAACTATCCAAGCCTGCCTCTGCTAGGTTGTGTATTCCTTGTCTGGAGATTGAGTGACAGGGGCTGGGGGTGGCTACAGGAGACAGGGTGAGTCAGCGCAGGGCTGAATAGAAAGATCTGCATCCAGAGTGGAGGGAGGAGTTGCACCTGGGTCTGAATAGGGCTGTGCCTGCCTTCCACAATGCTGGCTCCACCTCCTGCCGGGCGGCTGAGCACTCTGCCCCACATTCTGAAAGGAAAGAAGGAGTCAGAAAAACAAAGTGCTCCAGAACTGACCAGAACTGGTTTTGGACTAGGCAGAGGCCTCTCTGCCTCCAGAGAACAAAGAGAATCAGGGTATAAGAGGGGCACCCAGACCCCAGGAAGATTAGATCACTTTTGGGAACAAGAAGAAACCTTTACTGAGGAGCGGAACCAAGAAGAAACTGAGGAGAAACTATCCCTAAGCCTGAAGTGCTGCTTGGGGGATTGGCCTGCAGTGGTTTGCCTGACTGCCAAAGAGAGGAGAAAGGAACTTTTGCTTTGCTGTGACTTTCATCAACTTGTGAAGGATCTCCAAGGGCTTGGAAGAGAGCTTGCCCCCTGACCGAAGTCCCAGGACCATTGGACTTCACCCCTTTGTGAATTGCTGCTGGAAACTCTGTTTCAGTGGCTACAGAGGTAGGGAGCTGTGACCGACTCTCACGACCGACTCGGTGTCCTGCAAGCACCGCATCGAAGCACCGTCTCGCCCTGCAACGCACGGCCCTGGTCTCACCGACTCCGTCAACGAGCCGCTGCCTGCACCGCATCGAGGGACAACGCGTCCTGCAACGCTTCGCTACGCCGAATCGAACTGGTCCGACCGACACGGTCACTGCTGCTGAGTTCGAGTCCTGTGACCGCACCGGAGTTGGGCACCGCTCGCACGCTTTGCGACGCACCGCCCGACTCGCACCGCTGTCCGGACTGATCGACGCCAGCTCCTGAATCCGGCTCCGTCGCCGCACCGCAACCTGCCAGCACCGCATCGAAGCACCGTCTCGCCCTGCAACGCACGGCCCTGGTCTCACCGACTCCGTCTCGACGACGTCAACGAGCCGCTGCCTGCACCGCATCGAGGGACAACGCGTCCTGCAACGCTTCCACT
Organism: Calotriton arnoldi; assembly: GCA_963921515.1. Taxonomy (NCBI): domain Eukaryota; kingdom Metazoa; phylum Chordata; class Amphibia; order Caudata; family Salamandridae; genus Calotriton; species Calotriton arnoldi. Next base: position 79,546 of record CAWUFW010018975.1, read on the forward strand.
TTTGCATCGCGACGAACAGCCATCCGGCTCGCACGCCCGTGCCTGCCGCTTCAAGTAAAAGGTACTGTGACCGAGTCTGTCTACGCTGTGTTGGCCCGTCTCGACGCGGTCAGCTGGATTTGTTAGACTCTGTTTGTTCTCGACATCGCCGTAGCCGGAGGAGGCTACCGACTCGCACAGAACCTTGAATTAAGCCTTTTTGATCAGAACTAAGTATTCTTAACAGTATTGTGGATTATTTTTGTCGTTTATGGTCTTGTGATAAATCTATATAAAGTATACCTATTTTTATAAATATATAACCTGTGTGGTGTCCATTTGTAGTGTTGTCACTTGATTACTGTATGTGTTCACAAATGCTTTACACACTGCCTCTGAACTAAGCCTGCCTGCTCGGGCCAAGCTACCAAGAGGGTGAGCAGGGGTTATTTCGAGAGTGTACCTACTCTCCCTGACTAGACGCAAGGGTCCCTATTTGGACAAGGGTACATACCTCTGCCAACTAGAGACCCCCAAATCTAACATTGGTGGTCAGCGGTGAGGATTCTGGACTTGCATTTGTGACTCATGTACAGTGATTGGTGAACACTACTTAGTGAGTGCAGACCAAAACGCAACCACATACTTTAATAGCATTTTTTCTGGGATTTCCTATTTTTGCAAATGCCAAGTTCAGTCACTATGGAGAAACCAGCATCAGTAGCCTCTGTTGAATGTGATTGGGAAGAAGAGAGGCTAGAATGCTACACCCTTAAGCAGCTCAAGCAATTCTGCAAAAAGTTTAAAGTGTCCATGACCGGGATCTCCAGGAAGGAGGACCTCCAAAAGGCGCTGAGGGCCTGGGTCGAATCAAGGAGTGCCCCTGTGGAGGGGGCTGAGAATGCAGAAGGGCAGCTGGAGGGGCTATTGGGTCTAGGGGCTAGAAGACCACCTTCCCCAGTAGGTAGCAGTGTTTCTGCCAGAGGACTGTCTCCAGAGGAGTTGGAGGACAGGAAAGAGAGTAGGATGCACGAAATAGAGCTGACCAAACTCAAGCTGAATAAGCAGTTAGAATTCGAAATGCAAACAAGGAAATTAGCCCTAGAGGAAAAGAAAATGCAGTTTGAACATGAGAAAGTTTTGAGGGAGTTGGAATTGAAGGCCAAGAGCTTAGAGATTACTCCCTCTGGTGGCAGTGTACCGCCTGTGCCTGTTGAAGCTAGGGTGTATATTCCCAAAGATGTGGTGAAGGAGTTTTTTAAAAATGACGACATAGGGCAGTGGTTCAAAGCCTATGAGGTAGCCATGTCTTCCCACCGGGTCCCTGAGAAGGATTGGGGAGCGGGGTTGTGGGGACGGTTCCTCAGTGAAGGGCGGGATACCTTGTTGGATTTGCCCTCTGAAGTCTATAATTCGTACAGCCACATGAAGGATGCCTTAATGACTAGATATGGTTTGACCCCTGAGCTTTATAGGCAAAGGTTCAGGAACTGTAGTAAGATTGAAAGCAGTACCTGGGTTGAATATGTGACCTTCTTTTGCAGAGCCTTGGATGGTTGGGTAAAGGGTAGCAAAGCGACTGATTTTCAGGCGCTCTTTGATTTGATTGCCTGGGAGCACTTGTCCGGTAATTGTTTTCCTGAGCTACGCCAGCACCTGATTGATAGTAAGCTGACTAACCCTAGGCAGCTTGCTGAGGAGGCGGACCGCTGGGTGAGTACCCGGGTCCACAAGGGTCACGTGGGAGACTCCGCCAAGGGTGGGCAGGGTCCCCAGCAGAAGAGTGGGGGGACAAGGGTAAACAGAAGGAGTTCCATAAAGGGCCCCAAAGTAGACCCCAAGGGAACCAAGGGAAAGGTTCCCAGCCTCCCCCTGAGAAGAAGCCAGTGGCCCTGACAGGCCCCCTGTTCACCAGGGACCACTGGTATGTTACAAGTGTGGCGCCCCTGGCCACAAGGCAAACGATCCTCGTTGCCCTTTGCATGGAAAACCAGCACCCACCAGTGCAGTCCCCCGGCAGTTGGCTAGTGTAGCCCTGGGGGAGGAGTTGGGTGCCCAAGGTGGGGGGATCCCACAGTGTTTTCCCTTGTCTCATTAGGAGACTCTGAGATGGTCCCTAGGACCCCGCTGCCTGAGAACACTAAGAAATACAGGCAGTGGGTGACCATCAATGGCCATAGGGTGGAGGCTCTGAGAGACACAGGAGCCAGTGTGACAGCTGTCAAGTGTCACCTGGTGTCTAAAGAGCAGGTTATCCCTGATGCATTCTATCCGGTTGTTGCCGCTGACAACACAGAGAGTCACTGCAAGGTGGCTCAGGTTCCCTTTGAGTGGGGGGGTCTCGGGTACTCTTCAAGTAGCTGTGAGGCCAGCCATGCCTGTTGACTGTTTGTTAGGGAACGATTTGGAGAGCTCACCTTGGGCTAAGGTGGAGCGGAGTGCGCATTTAGAAATGTTGGGCTTGCCTGATTGGGCATGTGTGACCACCCGGTCAATGGCAGCTAAAGGTGTTCAAGAGGACCTGGAGCCTGAGAGGGAGGCCCAGGTGCCTGCCGGAGAGAGAGGAGGCAGGGGGCGCGGGAAACCGGCCCCCGAGGTTCCCACGGTCCAGGAGGAGGCAGACCCTGAGGGGGATGCCCTGGAGCCTACAGGGGAACAGGTAGCTGAACTGGGGGACCTACCTGAGCTGACCCATTGGCAGCAAGAAGGAGGACCCTCCAGGGAAGAGTTCTGCAAGGAGCAGAACACATGCCCTTCTCTCGTGGGTCTGAGGCAACAGGCCACAGACCAGGCAGCAGGTGATCAGTCTGGATCACATTGGGTTTACTGGGAGAATGGTCTCCTGTATTCAGAGCCTAAGGTTGCTGAGCCTGGGTCAGCCCGTGTGCTGGTGGTACCCCAGCGCTTCAGAGCCTTCCTACTGGGGTTGGCTCATGATGTACCGTTAGCGGGACATCTGGGGCAGGACAAGACCTTTGACAGGCTTGTTACCCATTTCTATTGGCCCCAGATGCGCAGGAGTGCCGCCACTCACTGCAGAACATGCCAGACTTGCCAGGCAAGTGGAAAGAGTGGGAGGAAGCACAAGGCTCCTCTCCAGCCATTCCCTGTGGTCAGCACCCCCTTTGAACGGGTGGGTATTGACATTGTGGGGCCACTGGACCCCAAGACAGCCATGGGCAACAGGTTTATCCTGGTCTTGGTGGACCATGCCACCCGGTACCCTGAAGCCATCCCTCTGAGGACAGTGACGGCCCCCGTGGTGGGACGGGCACTGATGGGAATTTTCTCACGTGTGGGATTCCCTCAAGAGGTGGTGTCTGACAGAGGTACCAACTTCGTGTCCAAGTACATGAAGTCCCTGTGGCAGGAGTGCGGTGTAACTTACAAGTTCACCACTCCTTACCACCCTCAAGGAAATGGTCTGGTTGAGAGATTCAACCGGACCCTCAAGGGCATGATTATGGGTCTGGAAGAACCCATGAGGCGTAAATGGGACGTCCTCTTACCATGCCTGTTGTTTGCATACCGGGAGGTGCCACAGAAGTCTCTAGGGTTCAGTCCCTTTGAGCTCCTCTATGGACACCCGGTGCGAGGACCTCTGAGTTTGGTCAAGGAAGGCTGGGAGCAATCTCCCAGGAAACCTCCCCAGGATGTATACAGTTACATGCTGGCCTTCAGGAACCAGACTAGGCGTTTCAGAGAGCTTGCTGAGGCAAATCTGGAAGCCAGCCAGGAGGAGATGAAGCGGTGGTACGACCAGAATGCCACTCTGGTAGAGCTTCAGCCTGGTCAGAAAGTGTGGGTCATGGCCCCTGTGGAGCCCTGTGCGCTCCAGGACAGGTGGACCGGCCCTTTTACGGTGGTGGAGCGCAAGAGTCCAGTTACCTATTTGGTGGACTTGCAGTCTCCCAGGAACCCCTTGCGGGTCCTGCATGTGAACCGCCTGAAGCCCCACTTGGAGAGGTCCCAAGTGGGCATGCTCTTAGCTACAGATGATGGAATGGAGGAGGAGACCGAGCCTCTTCCTGACCTCCTGTCAGCCCGAGAGCAAGATGGATCAGTGGAGGGAGTAAACCTCTCTACCTCCCTGACACCTGAGCAGCAGGGTGACTGTCGCCAACTGTTGGGACAGTTCCCTGACCTGTTCTCCCTGGTTCCCAGTGTCACCCATTGGTGCGTCCATGATGTGGACACTGGGGACAGTCTTCCTGTGAAGCACAAGGCTTACAGGGTGACTGACAGGGTCAGAGCCTGCATCAAGGAGGAGGTCTCCAAGATGTTTGCGCTAGGGGTGATTGAGTCCTCTAACAGCCCTTGGGCCAGCCCCGTGGTCTTGGTTCCAAAAGCTGCCGCGCCTGGTGCCACACCAGAACTCCGGTTCTGTGTGGACTACAGGGGACTCAATTCCGTCACCAGGACTGACGCCCACCCCATCCCCAGAGCTGATGAGCTCATAGATCGGTTAGGGGCTGCGCGGTACCTCAGCACGTTTGACTTAACGTCTGGATACTGGCAGATCGCCTTGACTGATGGGGCCAAAGAGAGGTCAGCATTCTCCACACCAGATGGGCACTACCAGTTCCGGGTGATGCCCTTTGGGATGAAGAATGCCCCTGCCACCTTTCAGAGGTTGGTCAACCAGGTGTTGGTTGGACTGGAGGATTTCAGTGCCGCCTACCTGGATGACATCGCAGTGTTCAGTGCCCGTTGGGAAGAGCATCTGCGCCACCTCTGGGAAGTGTTGATGGCGCTGCGGAGGGCAGGCCTCACAATCAAGGCGAGTAAGTGCCAGATTGGGCAGGGTTCTGTGGTGTACTTGGGACACCAGGTTGGGAGCGGCCAGGTGGCGCCCCTCCAACCGAAAATTGATACCATTCTGGCTTGGGAGCCCCCAAGACCCAGACAGAGGTGAGAGCCTTCCTAGGACTCACCGGGTATTACCGGAGATTCGTCAAGGGGTATGGCAGCATTGTTGCCCCCTTGACCGAGCTGACTTCCAAGAAGCAGCCCAGGAAAGTGATTTGGACTGACGCCTGTCAAAAAGCTTTTGACACCTTGAAGACTGCCATGTGCACGGCGCCTGTGCTCCAGGCACCCAACTTCTCCAATGAGTTCATTGTTCAGACCGACGCTTCAGAGCATGGTGTAGGGGCTGTTCTATCACAGATCAATGAGGAGGGCCTAGACCAACCTGTAGCCTTCATCAGTAGGAGGTTACTTCCCCGGGAACAGAGATGGAGTGCTATTGAGCGTGAGGCATTTGCTGTGGTCTGGGCACTGAAGAAGCTGAGACCATACCTGTTTGGGACTCACTTCCGGGTTCAGACAGACCACAGGCCCCTCAGATGGTTGATGCAGATGAGGGGTGAGAATCCAAAGCTGTTGAGGTGGTCCATTTCCCTACAGGGGATGGACTTTACGGTGGAACACCGCCCTGGTACAGAACACGCCAATGCTGATGGACTGTCCAGATTTTTCCGCCTTAGCGATGAGAACTCCCTAGGGGTAGGATAGTTCTCCCCACATTTCAGCTGGAGGGGACACGTGTTAGACCTGGCATCCTTGGCGTGGGTCTCCCTTCCATTTTTTCATAATGCCTCCACGGTTGCCGATATGTTTTTGCTGGACTAGATGCTCATGGGCACTTTGCCGCTGCTAATCAGTGCCAAAGTGCAAGTGCTCCCTATCGTTAATTGATACATGTATTAGTGACTCCATGATTGGATGATTGGTTTACTTGTCAGTCCCTAGTACAGTGCACTCAGTGTGCCCAGGGCTTGTAAATCCAATGCCGCTGGTGGGCTCGCAGCACTGGTTGTGCCACCCACAGAAGCGGCCTGTAAAATATGTCTCGGGCCTGCCATCGCAGAGCCTGTGTGCAGCCTCGGGCTGCCATGTCGACTTGGTGAGTACACCCACTTACCAGTCCCTAAACCTTCCCTTTACTGCATGTTGGTCACCCCTAAAGTAGGCCCTAGGGCAGGGTGCATTGTAAGTATAAGGTAGGACATGCCCTGGTGTGTGTGGCATGTCCTAATAGTGAATTACAGCCATTTTCGTTTTTCACTATTGCAAGGCTACCTGCTCCCCATAGGCCAGAATGGGCAGACTGACTATTACACCTTATAGTCAGAACTGACCCAGGGAACCTGGTAGAAAAACGAATTTAGTATGCCTGAACTCAGGATGATAAAATACATCTTTTAGTGAAGTTGGTTTTAACATTCTGTGTTCGAAAATACCACTTTTAGAAAGTGGGTATTTTCTTGCCTAACTATCCAAGCCTGCCTCTGCTAGGTTGTGTATTCCTTGTCTGGAGATTGAGTGACAGGGGCTGGGGGTGGCTACAGGAGACAGGGTGAGTCAGCGCAGGGCTGAATAGAAAGATCTGCATCCAGAGTGGAGGGAGGAGTTGCACCTGGGTCTGAATAGGGCTGTGCCTGCCTTCCACAATGCTGGCTCCACCTCCTGCCGGGCGGCTGAGCACTCTGCCCCACATTCTGAAAGGAAAGAAGGAGTCAGAAAAACAAAGTGCTCCAGAACTGACCAGAACTGGTTTTGGACTAGGCAGAGGCCTCTCTGCCTCCAGAGAACAAAGAGAATCAGGGTATAAGAGGGGCACCCAGACCCCAGGAAGATTAGATCACTTTTGGGAACAAGAAGAAACCTTTACTGAGGAGCGGAACCAAGAAGAAACTGAGGAGAAACTATCCCTAAGCCTGAAGTGCTGCTTGGGGGATTGGCCTGCAGTGGTTTGCCTGACTGCCAAAGAGAGGAGAAAGGAACTTTTGCTTTGCTGTGACTTTCATCAACTTGTGAAGGATCTCCAAGGGCTTGGAAGAGAGCTTGCCCCCTGACCGAAGTCCCAGGACCATTGGACTTCACCCCCTTTGTGAATTGCTGCTGGAAACTCTGTTTCAGTGGCTACAGAGGTAGGGAGCTGTGACCGACTCTCACGACCGACTCGGTGTCCTGCAAGCACCGCATCGAAGCACCGTCTCGCCCTGCAACGCACGGCCCTGGTCTCACCGACTCCGTCAACGAGCCGCTGCCTGCACCGCATCGAGGGACAACGCGTCCTGCAACGCTTCGCTACGCCGAATCGAACTGGTCCGACCGACACGGTCACTGCTGCTGAGTTCGAGTCCTGTGACCGCACCGGAGTTGGGCACCGCTCGCACGCTTTGCGACGCACCGCCCGACTCGCACCGCTGTCCGGACTGATCGACGCCAGCTCCTGAATCCGGCTCCGTCGCCGCACCGCAACCTGCCAGCACCGCATCGAAGCACCGTCTCGCCCTGCAACGCACGGCCCTGGTCTCACCGACTCCGTCTCGACGACGTCAACGAGCCGCTGCCTGCACCGCATCGAGGGACAACGCGTCCTGCAACGCTTCCACTTTTGCATCGCGACGAACAGCCATCCGGCTCGCACGCCCGTGCCTGCCGCTTCAAGTAAAAGGTACTGTGACCGAGTCTGTCTACGCTGTGTTGGCCCGTCTCGACGCGGTCAGCTGGATTTGTTAGACTCTGTTTGTTCTCGACATCGCCGTAGCCGGAGGAGGCTACCGACTCGCACAGAACCTTGAATTAAGCCTTTTTGATCAGAACTAAGTATTCTTAACAGTATTGTGGATTATTTTTGTCGTTTATGGTCTTGTGATAAATCTATATAAAGTATACCTATTTTTATAAATATATAACCTGTGTGGTGTCCATTTGTAGTGTTGTCACTTGATTACTGTATGTGTTCACAAATGCTTTACACACTGCCTCTGAACTAAGCCTGCCTGCTCGGGCCAAGCTACCAAGAGGGTGAGCAGGGGTTATTTCGAGAGTGTACCTACTCTCCCTGACTAGACGCAAGGGTCCCTATTTGGACAAGGGTACATACCTCTGCCAACTAGAGACCCCCAAATCTAACACTCAGGAATAGGGATAATTTGAGAAAGCCTGACAGGTATCAAGATACTGATAAACGTTCCTCTCGTACCTTTCAGATCTCGTCACAGACTTCGGAAAGAAGAGGACGGTCAGAACATAGAGAAGAACGCGTGAAATCCAAGGAAGAAAAACACTCTACAAAAAATAAAACAAAACCTCAATTCTCCAAAAGAAAGTAGCAGGTCTGAAGATCAGACATGCCGAGAATACTGAGAACACAACTCAAGAACGGAGAATGGGCTCAGACAATGCTGGACAGTGCAGCAGAAGTCACAATAGCTCGCCAGAACCTGAAGGAACTTCTGGAGATAGTGGACTTGAATGAGTACATTACAGTTGAGACTGTAGACACCAGGGTTAGTACTCCACAAAAGTTATATGAAATAACACTCCGGATGGAGGGAGACATACCTAGACAGGTGAAAGCACTTTTTTGGGAAAAACTATCAAGGGGCTATGACATACTTCTAGCAGAAAAAGACTGGCCACCACAATTTGTCAGAGAGTGCCCACACGGCGAGGACATTATTATGCCCGCCTTCTCTAACCATATTCCAATTCACCTAAAATATACATATGCCAGGAAATGGGCAGTAGCCCAGGCCCCAGCATTATATAAAAATCATGTGGGATGGGATGAGGACTCACCTCACCATAAAATACATCTGAAACATGAACCAACTGCACAAAGGCAGTACCCAATAAAGCAAGAAGCTAAAAAACAGGTCAGGGAGATCTTAGATCAACTTGAATACCAAGGGGTGATTGAAACATGCACCTCCTCAATGAACAATCCTTTGTTTCCTGTCTCCAAACCAGACAATACATATCGTCTAGTTTTGGATTACAGACACTTAAACACTTGTTCTAAAACTTTTGCAGTACAAAATGCACATAGCACAGCATTAATGAATAACATTGTGCGTAAAAAATATAAAACCACATTAGACATCTCAAATGGTTTCTTTTGTCAAAACATAGCACCTGAAAGCAGGTACTTAACAGCTTTCTCAATAATGGGGACCCAGCATCAATTTTGTCGACTCCCACAAGGGTTCAAGAACAGCCCAGGTTTATTCTCAGTGAGGGTAATGGAGTTACTACAAATTTATGACAATGAGGCATTGTCCTATGTCGATGACATCTATCTGACAGACGATGACCTGGATAAACACTTGAACAGGGTGAACACCATTATATTGGGATTCGCCTCTGAGGGCTACAAATTCAACTTCAAAAAGTCCAGAATTGCCCATCTCAATGTACTATTTCTAGGATATGAGCTTTCAAGTGAAGGCAAGAGCTTGGCAGCTAACTTTCTAGAGAAATGTGCGCTGCTCCAACCTCCAAAAACGCTAAAAAACTTACAATCCATCCTGGGTTTCCTAAATTTTGGAAGAACATACATTCTAAACTACGCAGAAAGGGTCAAACCTCTCTACGCATTAATCAAACCTGATTTTTTAATTAAAAACGACACAGGAACACACAGAAATCTTGCGTTCACTACAGGCTAACATGTTAGCAACAAATCACTTACAAACACGCGTAAGTCAACGCAACCTGGTGATCCGAATAATCTCGGGTCAATGCGGATTCACCTACTTAACATTTAACGAGGGTGAAAAAATACCAATCGCATACAAATCTCATTTGTATACACAAGCAGAAATGCGCTTCACTTCAACAGAAAAAATTCTGACAGCAGTTCAAACCGCTGTAGCAAAAGAAAGAGCCCTAGCCCAGGGGAAACGCATTATTGTCGTAACCCCAGTACCAGCTTTAGAAGCGGTCACAAAAGCAAGCATTCCAAATGCTAAAGCATTACATCCAAGATGGATACAATGGGTTAATTCTCTTGCTGCAACAGATGTTGAATATGTTTTTGATCCTGATTTAAAAACACAAGCGTTCCTGCAATATGAACAAGAATGTCCTCTGCCCACTGAAATTCTGCCTCTCGATCAGTACGAATTCATAATTTACACTGACGGATCCGCACAGCCCGCAATAGGGAGTAAGCAAGCTTACAGTGCAGCGTGTGCAATCGTTAAAGGTCGCATGCGAGATGGCATCTTCAGACCTATGGTCACAAAAACTCAATCTCTAGGAGATTGTACAGCTCAGCGAGCTGAACTACAAGCATTCAAACTGGCACTTGAAAGTACAGATCGAGAATTCCCACACTAATAGTGTGCGATTCCTTTTACTGTGTTCAGTCGTATAATTAATATATACAAAACTGGCTTGAAAATGGGTTCAAAGATGCGAAAGGTGGCACAATAAAGCACAAAACGCTTTGGGAACAAGTAGTTCAGTTGAAAAACGAACTACCAAAGGCTCACGTGATCCACACACTGAGTCATCAACGTGATGGCGTTCACGTTGCAGGGAATTCATTCACTGACGAAGCCGCAAAGGGGGCTGTTCAGACGGCTTCCGTAGCTGCGATCACTCGTTCAAAAACAAAAATAGACAGTGAGATAATGTTGGCTGTCAATGCTACAAGCAAAGGCAGTGGTGCAGCCTTACCAAAAAAGTTTCCACTCAAGTACTCTTATGTAATTGATGCGAACAGCGTTCCTTTTGCTCGAATCCCTGGAGTGAGGGATAGGGTAATTCCAAACATGGAACGTAGAGCAGATTTGATTTATGAAGCACATTTGGGGGAGGGTCTGTCACATCAAGGGATCTCTAAAACAATTTCGACGTTAAAAGAGATGTACTGGTGGCCTGGAATGAATACAGAAATCCACATCTTCATCAATAACTGCATAGACTGTAGGATACAGCGTGATGCTGACCGCCACCAGACACCATGCTACGAATGTAGCTGCCCAGTACAGACACCACTGTTAGACAGCATTAGACTATCTATGCGCATGCGTCCTTCTGGACAAATGCAATCCCACAAATACTAAATCAAGGTTCCTATGGATATGGCCTCAGCGCTCGGGTGACGCTCGAACTGTTATAAAAGATTTGCGAGTCTTTATCGGCACATACGCAATAGGCACGCTACATTCTGACCAGGGCTCTGCGTTTAGCTCTCGGGCTTACAAAGTAGCCATGGCCAGTATGGGCGATGCATTGCGGTACTCCTCTCCATTCCATCCTGAGGGAAATTCGGTTGTGGAAAGGAAAAACCGGGACATAAAGCAGTCTATAACAGCTAGGGTATTAGGTTCGGGTGATGGGTGGGTCAAACATCTTTATGGGGTCCAACGCTCATTAAATAACCTGCCAAGAAGTTCTCTAGGGGGGGTCACTCCTTATGAGGTCCTATTTGGGACAAGAATGTGGGTACCAGACCTCGATCACGTAGGCACAGTGGTGGAAAATAAACCGTTTGATATCAAAGATCGTTTGGCTGTTTTACAGGAACTCAATGAACTAAGATCAAAACAAAGCAACGTATTCCTGCAGCCAACCACCACTGGGGAAAAACCGGCGGACCCAGCAAGGCCTGTCTGGATTCCAAAAGTTGGGGATCTAGTCAGAGAAAAGATTGCGGACAAGAAGGAATTTGGACCTTCTTACAGACAACCAGTACCTGTCCTCGCAGATCAAGGAACAAGAACAGTACTTCTGCCGCCCCTTGCTGGAAGAAAGGAGAAAAGATTTGTGTCCATCGACCTCATCAAACCACAGTATGTGGCCAATACTAAATAGTAGGCCTCGTGGACTCCGACCTAGTAGCAGACGCACTCCTCTCGCTACTATCCAAGAGGTTCAGACTGAAAGACTGATAACTATCGAGAATTCAGCTGTAACAGATGAAGGACTAGACAACAATGCAATGGAACTCATCCCTCTTGAAAATCAAGTAACAGTTCGTCCAAATACACCTGTCTACACCAATGTAGCAAGTGATCAACTGGTTCCAGCGATTTCGACAAATCCTGATGCAATTCCAACAATTGACAGAACTGCTTCTGGCTATTTCATTAACTTTGATACGTTCTCAGAAGATCCAAGTGAACCTAAAACGACGCCAGCATCATTAACATTAAAGCAGCAAGTACAAGACTTTCTTCACTTTCTGAAAAAGACTTATCTGGTTTCCCCATGGATTGAACTCTGGATTATTTCTGGAATATTTGTTTTCCTGCTTTGGCTAGCTTTGGTTACAACTATGAGCGTGCTTATAAGTGGCAGATACATCCATGTGAACGCTGAAGGAAAAGATGTGAACGTACTTCTGAAACCTCATAAATCTTCCCATCGTGAAGCAAGAGACTTGTCAACAGTGAACATCACAGCCGTTCCTATACAGGATGGTATAGTGTGGGACAAAACAGATTTTGATATTTTTGGCCCGACAGACCAATTGAACATTCCACATTTGTTTAAAATTTCATTAAGTGATCTCATTTCGTCCAGTACCTATTCTGATGATTGAGACTTTGAGACTGTTAACGACATAATGTTTGACCTAGAAAAATCTGCTGCATTTTCTAAAAATGAATATTTAGAGGGTTCATCGGACTATGAACAGCTATATTGCTATAACCACTATGGTCATCATTATTTGCATAAATCTGCATACCCTAGAAATGTGTTTATGTTTAACCAATGGGAGCATTGTCCTACACCACCACAAGGTAGTTCAAAAACATTTGCTAACAAGTTTCCACATTTTTCAGGTTACAATACATCTGATCCAGAAACGTTTTACTATAAAAATGTAAACAAAACAGGAATGAAAATTATGTTAACTAATACAAAACAGATTTACTCTGCAGCATTTATTGCCCAACTGTCTAGACAGGGTTTCGACTTATGGAAAGACACAATAGACACAAAAACTGTCTGGGGTACTAAATATTGGCAAGTGCAGGGGATAGAAGCTTTATTTAGAGCCTGTATCATCCCTGAACAAATAATGTTTTTGAATGAAACTGTCCAACAAACATCTTGTCTTGGACTAGCCAAGATAAAAGAGATGAAAACACCTTCTGTACCAACACCTGCCAGTAATAACAATACACAGGCAGCGGTTACAGTTGACCAAATACTACAATTCAACAGATCTAATCCTGATTGGAGAAAATGGTTGATCTGGCCCATAGACATGAACAACTGTCAGGAAAGATTCCTGAATAAAACTCAGGGATTTACTATTCATAGGCCAGACCCAAGATACGTCCAAAGACAGCATCCGGGGGTAGTAACAACATACAGTGTAGGAAAATTATGCCTCGATTGGCTGCAGAAATCTACACTACAGGATGTGAAACAACACTTATCCTTACTTAAAGAAGATGCAGACCTTAGGGAATTCTTTCTTGGACCAAGAAAACCGCGTCAAAAACGTTTCATATATGCCGGCATTTATGCTGCTTATAATGAAGCATGGAAGGTATCACAGATGGAGGCCGCAGAATGAATACGTGAACTTGATCGTATTAATTTAGAGAAAACACTCTCTGTGGTCGACAATGGGTTAACAACTTTGTCCTCCAGAATATATTCATTGGACGGCATTGTATCCTCTGCTATCGACATACTAGAACAAGATTTGGCGATGTTACAGCAAGGCCAATCTCAATTACGTTCTATTGTGTTATTAAGCTGGACGCTGCAATCTTTGCATGCGGGCTACGTGCCTTGGCGTTTCATCAACACGTCAGCTCTGTTTGCAGAATACAATCTAACTGATAAACAGATCGAACTGGCACAAAGAGGAGCAAAGTATACAGTGCTGAGCATTGAAAAACTGGAAAGATTACCATTCACAGTGGCAGAAAAACCAGCTACAGAATGACTCATTCATGGCAAAATCACACTACCTGTGACTACTTTTCAGTTTCAGTATTGCCTCAAACAAATGCAAGCAGGCAAATATGAAAGGTTGGGTAAGGAATACATTAAGACATCTTGGAATTTACCGTATACATTTAGATGTTGGAGTGGGGATCGTTTAGTGTTTTTGAGCGGTACACACTGTAAAAGTGCACTGAGCGGTTCACTTATATGTCAGGACATTCCTTTGCACGGGGCTTGTAATAGTTCTGTGGCAAATTTGTCTTGCCATCAGCAGGGTACACCAGCTGCTGTGATTAATCCAACGTTTGGACAACTTTCTAATGGGAGTTACCTCATATTGAATGATCAGAGTTGCTGCAGCATGTTGCCAGGCATCCCATATCTAGTAACGGTCAACTCCAGGGTCACTTGCTGTATGCAAGTATTGTTTGCCCCAATAGACACAGTCAGGGAGTCGCCTTTGTGGCCTTCGCTGAACGTCTCTTTTTATAAGATTTGATACTTTAAGCAGAATGAAAGCCATGCTTTTACAGCAAACAGTGCCTTTGACCTCGGCCAAAGAAACCTATGATCTACAAGTAGCAAGGACTTCGGCTGAGATACAGACTTTAATACGTACAAACTGCCCTATACATTTTGTGGAAATGATAGGACGTATCTTTAACATGTCTGATACAAGCGGAATTGTACATGTATTTAAGAGCATCTGTTCCGGTCTGTTAGCACCTTTCCAGGCAATACTCGGAATAATCCAGAACTTTGCACATTCGGTGTTTGGTGGCATACCATTACTTCTCGCACTTTTTGCCGGAATTCTATTTCTCTTCCTGCTATTACGCTATGGCCAGCCTATTCGCAGACATCACTCCGAGCGAAATGGAGAAAGCTCTCCTTGAACGAAAGTGCCGTGAGCGAATAGTACAGCTTTTGGGCATGACTCGTCTACGGGACCTTAATACCACGTGGTTCCTGTCATTCAGACCAATTTGGCAAGATTGCATCTTACCTGTTCTACGATGTCTGCTATGCAGTGAAGAATGCGTGTTAGACACCTGTCTAACATTTCCATCAGCAACGCCAATGGATATCGATACTCTGCTGGACCCGATAACGGCCCATGCTCTGTGTTGTCCCCAGAGGCTACCAATCCTGATGACGGCATTCATTGAGATCTCACAGACGCTTCCAGCTGCTGCTGAGGTACGAGATGGATTTACAGGCACACAGGTAACAACGGACGCGAACATTGCTGCGGCATCCTATGCTGAAAGCGATGCTTCACATCTCTGTGCAATTAACCTACTACACGAGGTGTTTCAACTGACACCAACTTCAGTGGACGATATTTTGTCTACAGAAATAGATGATCTCATGTTTACACCAGACCCGTACACTGACTCTGATTCAACCCACAGTGTACCAGAGACACAGTAAAATTTGGTCTTCATATTTCAAAAACTTGGAACTTTTCCCAAATTGAACTTTTTTCCGTTTTTTCAAATTGAATGGCAATTTAATCTGCTTGAAGTAGAACTAGCCTTATAGTACAGACTTCACAGTACTTCCTCGGACACTTTGTCATCTTACTTGTCTAAAAAGTTCATTAATTTTCATGACATAAAATGACTTTGATTTTAGAACAACTTATCGATCATTTTTCTGTCACATGTAAATATTACTGCTTATTTCATTCAAATTACATTTTATTTCTAAATATATGCCTGAATTGAGAAAAGCAATGCTTAAAAATACACAGTACCTTTTGCAGTTTAATAGGTTTTTTAAATGCTTTTTAATGCTTTTAAGAAATATTTTTAGCAATATGAGGTACTCCATTTTATGTTTAGCATATTAAATGTTTAGCATTTTAGTATTATCGTACACACGAAAGTGGAGTGGGTGTTGTATTCCTCTTAGGGTGTCCGTACATGGGTTTTCCTGTATCATGTCCTTATATAGGCACAATTCGCCCTGCCCTTATATAGGCATAAAATCCCAGTTCTTATTTAGGCATTAAACCGTGCACTCCAAATACAGGCATGGTCTCCGACATCCGTCCACCCTAACGTCACAACGAGTTCTTGAAGAACAGACCCTTAGGCTTCGGGAGTTTCCCTAGCACAGGACTATTGATTTCTTCAAGGACTCATCTATTATGCATGAACCGTTATACCTTAGGGGTTCATTCATGACGTCTTCCGCTGTCCGATTCACGTCAATGCTAAGGTACATCTCAGGTATAAATATACCTTCCCTAGCCCTTGTAAATCAGAGGAGACCTCGATTTCAGAGGAGCCCGTTTCCCGGCCTGACGCACTGAGAAGACGCTGTCATCCCTGCACGCAGAGAGTCCAGCTTCCAGTGATCTTACTTCCCTCGCGGGGTGTTGGAGTTCGAGTCTGGCAAGAGAGTCCCACCTCTCTCATTCTTAAGGTATGGAGCTGACGAGAAACCTAGAGGGACTCTTGGCATACTTGGCATACTAGGCATACTAGGCTTAACATACTCTTAGTAGACCATAGTAAGGAATACTTCACCTACTTCATACCTCTCCCTACACTTAGGTTAGGTTAGGTACATTGGGGTAGAACTTGCTTAGAAACGCATCGTATGAGTACTCGCATTTTTAGTATATGTTATTTATGTAAATGAATATCTACTAAAGATCATGCTAGCGCAGTATTATTTATTTCTACTGCTTACGCTGTACATTATTTATCTTGCATACTGTCTTGTGATCGTAACAGCACATTTTACTTACACGAGAAACAAGACTGTTCAATAAATCTTTTATTGAAACGCCCATCTATTCTTTCTGTGTAACTTTGAGGAAAACTAAGTATGCACGCTTGAGCTGAGTGAAATAGTTATCTATTGTTTCCACGACTCTGGGACACGTTCTGATTCTAAAAGGGAAACAAAGTTGTCATGTTTTGCGGCTGCCAGAAACTACTCCCTTCTTGTTTATCAAGGAGTTTCTAGTGGCCTCTGAGCTAGCTGGCACAAGTAATTAAGTTTAATATACTCGATAGGGACATACTGACCTTAGTCCTATGTCAAACCTATAGGGTATATTATTCCAATGCGCAGAGCCTATTAGGGAAATAGGAGCTACACTACAAAACATTGCACTCTGTGTGGGGGGAATGAAGTTCAGGTTGTAACCCGGAAGTGCTGGCGGGGAGTTGGACCACCTTTCTTGCAGTGCAATGATGTCGAATCCTTGCAGATAGGTGTATAGTTCTGGGTCCATAAACTTGTCTCCTAAACCATTGATGTTTTAAGAACACAGTTCAAGGATGTTAATGATGTTCCTGGCATTGGACTTACTTTGTCATTGGTTTTTGGTTTTGACGTTTATAGTCCTGAAGAGCCAGCTCCAGTCTTGAAGAATTGGGCTTTTCGTGTCGCATGATCTCTTGTTGGGCTGCTCTCTGTGATCTGAGAACTCGGGGGTATTGCTGCGAGCCCCTTGCAGTACAGAGAATGATCGTGAGTTCGAGTTGGCCTGTCCATTCTCTTTCCGTTGCTGACTGTCAATTGTCAGGGGATCAGGGGATCTTGGTTTTGAGAGTGGTCGAAGCTTTATGCCCCAGGTGTTGAACTTGGCTTGTTCTTTTAGCACTCTCTCTGCTAATTCTACTGTGGCCCATACTGTTTTTGTTGCTTCTACCCCTGGATGCTCCAATAATTCTATGAATTCTACTGACTCTAGATCGGTGGTGGATATATTTTTTAGGCTGTTGATGGATTTCAGTAAGCGTAATATGTTCCCCCTGTTTAAAATGTCTATCGTGCCCTTTGATTTGTACTCCGGGTGAAACACGATTGTGGGGCTGCCTGCTTGCCCCCTCTCGAGTGTTGGGCTGTTCTGCCTAATAGTAGGACTGTCCCCTGAGCCATGGAGATCCTCAGTTGGTACTCCCTGTCCTTGAGCGCTCATTTCCTTTGCCTGCGTTGACTCTAGGCCGGTGGTGGTTGCTGATGTTGTGGCCCCTTGTGGGTCCCCTAGGGGGCATCCCGCTTCATTTTTGTGAGTGGCACTGATGGCCAATTTTCTGTTTCGAGTGGCATTTCTTTTGATTTTTTGCCTCTCTTCCTGGTTCGGGATTTCTCTTGGGTCATGGTCCGTGTCTGTTTCATTGCTCATCTGGGCAGGCATATCTTGTGTTGGTTCCGGTGTCGTATTCCCAGTGCTGTTATTCTTGCCCCTAAATATTACGGGGATTTTTATCTTTTGGTTGCGACCCTTCCTTCTCTGCTTTCTCCCCTGTTTTATAGGTCGGAAGTGTTCCGGCGGATCTTTGTTTTGCAGAGTTTCACCCAATGACGTTGTGTTAATAATTGGTGGCAATTGGCATCCTCCATTCCTTGAGCTACTATTTGGACCTGGCTTTGTTATGTCCACGGCTTCCCTAAGCTGCTGTGCTTCTTGTGTCGGCTTTGGGGTTGCCTGAATTGATGCCTGGGTTCCTGCTTTCAGTGACGGCCAGGCTTCACTTCTCGTCTGGGCAGATCCGTTTAATGGTTTATTTTTTGCAGCCTCCCCAATATCAGAGAGGAGGTTATCCATTGCCATTGGGAGTGTTGCCAGCTTATCCACAATTGTTATGCAGGAGCAATTGGTTTGTATAAGTTGTGTCTCTGCTTGCGCCCTTCTGACCAGGTTATTGAGCTCTGCTAGCTTGTCGTCAATATTAGCAACGAAGATTGCAAGTGAGTTAAGGACAGACGGTTGGAGATCCATCTTGTCTGACTGATATTGGATGGCGTTTACAGACATTTGCATTGTATGCAGAAGAGATGACCAGATGTCTTCTTTTACTTGTGGTATATCCTTGCCGGGGTTGGGATTTGGGGCACTGTTATTCAAACCTGGTGGTTCCTCATGGGGGGCCGCGGAGTAGGAAGCTACCAGTTCTTCCCACTCCTCTGGAGTGAGGTACGAGGATTCGGAGTCCATAGCCTGAGATGGTACAGTGACTGGGGAGGCTGGGCCCAGAGTATGAATTTGGCTGGGAGCGCGGCTTAGCTCGAGTTGCTCGAGTTGTTGGTCATTTGTATGAGGTACGAGCCGTTCTTGCAATATGGGTTGCAGTGTGTTTGGTGTGTTTGGTGACCTTTCTTCTGTCATGTAGGCCGATTTAATAAGTTCTGTCTTTCCCTTGTTGTTCTCTTGCAACACCAACATGCCGTCTAGCGTTGGCGATATGTGCTTACCAAGCACAGACTCTACTTGACGTGGTGAGTCACCATGCTGCAGGTGTTCTATGAATATTGTGTCACCCCTGTCCAGCATGATATAATACCTGGGCGCGCTGGGTGCTGGTACCTCTTGTCCCTCAGTGTTTCCAGGCAGTCCTTGTCCATCATCTAGAGGTTCATCTGCTGCAAAGCTTGCAGGACTTGGAGGGCTCTTCTTCTGATATTTTTTGTTGTAGCTCCGGAGCTTGTGATGGGGTCTTGACACTCGCTTTCACACTCATTTTTGCTCCCACTCCACTAACCTTTAGCTTTGGCTTTGAGTCTGCCTGCTCCTGGTCCTGCATCTTTTGGCTCAATGGAGCGACATTTTCGAGTCCCTTAATAGGCTCTTTTTTGCTTGTGTGGGCTGCCCCTTATGCACAGTTCCCCCCTTCTCTGGCTTCGACAGATTCTCTCTTAGATTCCAACTGCGGTTGCTGCTTCAAGGGATGGACCTTGCTTGGTTGCAGCGGAGTTGGCAGGTTGCTTGCATTGCGGCTATTCAGACAGAGGGCTGAACCAGCGTCTTTAATGAATGAGAAGTTTGTATACATTTTAGATTGATAGCCCGGGTAGGTACGCTTGCTGCCCCTCTCACCTTGATGTTAACGAATATTGCGGACTTGTGAGTAGGGGCGAAATCAGGAGAGCTTCTCCCTGTTCCTCCTCTTCTCCCTCTTTCTTCCTCAGATCATCCTCACTGACCTTCATAAGGTCCTTCTTGAGTTTCTTGTTTGCCCTACTCGTTCTTTTGATGGGGTTAGCAAGTGCCGCCTGGTCCCTTGACTTCCCTGACCTCATTACTTTTTTCTTCTTTTTCCTCTTATCTTGAAAATCTCTCTCCCTTTGTCCTTCGCTCCTTCCCCCCTCTGTCCGCCTCTGTCCGCCTCTGTTCAGTTCAGTGGCGCCAATTACAGGTTTTCAGACTTGGGGGTGCGTGGGGGAGCTGCTTGTTACAACTACACAGTTATGATGCAGCGAAGCAGTGGAGCAGTGAAACAGCTGTGACTGCACCAAGGGCTATACCAGGGGCATCAGGGGCTCCAAGGGCTGTGCCAAGCTGTGTCAAGCTGGGGGATGGGGGCTGGTGGCAGCGGTTGAGGGCAACAGCTGAGGGCATTGGTGGTTGGGGACGTTGGCGGCGCCCTAGAGCAGTGTGGCGATAATCATGGCCATGTGCCCTCCCCCATTGTAGCGTCCGGTGGCCTTTCCCTCCCCCAGAGAAGTGAGGGGAGCGAGGGTTATGGGGGAAGCCTAAGACCGGTGGGCAGCAGGCAGCAGCGACAGGTGGCAGGTGGCAGAGGAGAGGGGTGGCAAAAGGAACAGAGAGCAGGGCGCGCTGGAAGCGCCACAAGCCGCACCCAACCTAGTTGGGCCACTTCCGCGGGCTTACCTGGGCTCTTCGCTCAGCGACCACAGCTAAAGGTGACCCCACTCTCGTTCCTCACTCGTTCCTCGCTCTCCCGCAGCCTCCGCTTACTCGGCAAGACTCTGCACCTCTGCCTCTTCATGCTACGGCGCTGCTGCAACTCGACGGGCTCCCACGAAATCTGCGAGCCGCAGCCCGCTTACCAGCTCCTCGCCTCACCGTGCCTCACCGCACCACACTCCACGCGACCACGTGACCGGCGTCCCAGCATCTCAGGAAAAGGAATCTGCTATAGGAAGACCGCATATGATAGTTTAAATATACTTTGAAGGATTTTTCCTTTGAAAGAACCTCTGATCTTCAGTTAAGAATCTAAGAATTACTACAACAAATGTGCCTCTACAAACTTACATAGAAATGTAAACAAAAGGTTCCTATTGATAGAAAATGTTTGGTAGAGTAACTTAATCCTTGAAAACCCATATGTGCTTTGGAGGCTGGCTAGAACAAATGGCATCCACCCATCAGAGTAACCCTGCATCCAGAGAAAATTAGGTATTTTATAACAGTGGAAGGAACCAATGCAATTAATTTAAAGAGGACAAAGACCATTGAGACATGTCCTGATGCTGAAAACAGACCTACTATAAAACTGCTGACACTACTGGAGTTCATTTGTAAATGCTGAAATAAATGCTAAAAAACCCTCTAAGGAGCAATCTGCCACAGCCAGGTAACTGTCTTCTCCCAGGTCCACCTACCTTCTGTGAGGATCTTTGGACTTACATTCTTTTTTGTCTAAATTGGCATTGCTACCGCCGTAGTGGGTGCTTTTGGTGCAAGGCTCCTAACTTTTGATCCTCTAAACTGAATTTGGGGCTTATTTTGCTTAATCTATTTGACTCTTTTTTTACTTACTGTTGTGTGGCCCTATGGTTCTTATATTGTTTTGCAATGATTGCTTTTGTTTTGTAGATATACACTACTAAATCTATTGTCAATTATCTATTGACTGCAGTGTCAAGTATGCCAGACCCGCCAAAGGTGAGCACAGGTTACTCTCATTAAATTATGTTTGTAGATAAGATGTGTCTAATTTGATGTACGCGAGTAAAGGCACAGCTTATATCAAGACTGTGCCCTTCCCTCATCAGTGTTTCCAAAGGCGTTTTCCTACTTGATCTATAGAAGAAAAAAAAAATCAAGATGCAGAGTAACATATAACGCTTGCCTGTGTGATACTGCAGAAGCAAAGCCTCCACTTAAAATATACCAAACCTTACAAACAAAGATCATGTTTGTGAGCATGTAATATATTTCATAGTTAGCTGCCTTCACCCCTTTGCCTAAACTGTGCAGCAGTTTCACAGACCGTTTTATTATTTTAGACCCCATTTCCTCAATAAAGAATACATTTTCACTATTTCTCCTATGCATCCTTCATTCAAATAGGATCACTATAGCTACATATTTAGGTGTGTAGTGTATTCTCTACATTTTACCATTCTATTCCATTTTCATTTTTTTATTGTTGTCCATCATATCACTATGTTTCACACACAAGAATCTTCCCATCCTGCTTCAAGCCCCATCCCGAGACTGCCGTGTCCCTTTCAATTTCACCTGTTATCTACAGTGCAATATTTGTTGCACTTCCATTCCCTCAGATTGTGATTCTTATAACTGTTAATCATCATGATGATTCAGATCAAAAAGGTCAAACAATAGCAGTATCCCCAATATCAATTTAAAGCAAGCTATACTCTATTATCCATTATCTGAGCAAAGTCAGCACCAGGTTAATTGAATGAAAATTGCTACTTTATGTTCTGGTATAAGGAATGTCTGTAAATACATGGATTTTCTGAAGAAAATCGAACTAGGTTCTTCACTCTTGGACCTGGCCCTTTTTGCAAGGTCTTCCCAGATTTGTGCCTTCTTTTGCTATACCCGTTTTTGTTGGTATTAAGACTTCTTTTTTCTGCTAACCAGCGATGAAGTGCTTGTGCTCTCTCCCTAAAACATGGTACAATTGGAATCTACCTGATTGGTACATTTAAATTACATGTAAATCCTTAGTAAATGTTACTACATGTACCCAAGGATTGTAAATTAAATGGAACTAGTGGACCTGCAGCACTCATGGTGCCACCCACTAAAATAGCACTTTCAAACGTGTCTGAGGCCTGACATTGCAGCCTGTGGGGCAGTTTTAAGCTACCATTTCTATTTCGCAAAACATTTGCCTGGCCTAAACCATCCTTTCCAATACACATAAGTCAACTCTCAGGTAGGCCCGAAAGGCTCATAGAGCAGGATGCATTGTATTTAAAAAGTAGGACATGTGGGTTTATATTTTACATGTCCCATAGTGAAAAATGTTTAAAGTCATGTCACTACTGTATAGACTATTTCTCCTACTGACTAACATTGGTTACCTTAATACATTTAAGAAGTGCTAACTTTGGATTGGGAGCAGGTAGGGATGTCATGATTGGACTCAAATCAATTAGGTTAAAATCCTCTTGATTGGAAATGTTGGATTTTAAGTCACAATTCTGAAAATTACACTTTTAGATACGTGGCATTTTCTAGCCCTAACCAATTTGTGCCTCTGCCAGTGTCCTAATTCACATGACTGGGAAAGGCTCTGCTGTTTGGATTTGTATATTCCTCCCAGACAGTAGCACAAGAGAGGACTAGGTGTGGACAGGATGGGCATCCTGTGAGGATGGCTGGGGTGGAGCGATTCCCTGCCTCAATTATATTTCAAATGGCTTGCATCCAGCACACACAAAGAAACCTGACAATAGCCGTTTGTTACACCAACTTCTTGCAACCTTGACAGGGGAAGAAAAGTACGTCCCAGAACCAGATGTAGGAGTAAAACATGGTATTCTCCCATACAGAGAGGCTGGCACCAGTTATAAATATTAGACCCTTAGAACAACTCTTAAGTACACTCCTGGAACTATGAACATTACAGAAAAAGGACTGCCCTGACACCAGAGGACTGCCCTGCTGCTACCATAGGATTGCCCTGGTGCTTGAGGATTGCCTTGCTCTCTGAGAAGAAATACTGGACCCGCTCCCTTGATCTTCAGTTGGCCGACCTCCTGTCTGGGCTACAGGGATATAAAAAACTCCGGAGACCGCTGCGCAACTGCCCAGCTGATCTGCTGCATTGGACCTGCCTGGACCTGTAACTGGACTTGCCTGAGCCCTGCTGGCCTCTGTTGGCCTCTGCTGGAATGAGTTCCTGATCCCCAAGAGATGCCTCCCCAAGTCCTGGATCCTTGGCTGGCATCAGTTGAGCTCCTTCTGAGACAAAAGGTGAAATCCTAAATGTTTGGTTTCTTCTCGACCACGAACGGGTTAGTTCATGCTGAGATTCTACCACTGACAATGACCACCAATGCAAAGGTCCGGTGATCCTGACTCTTCACGCTTCAGTGACCACCAGCGATGACTGATAACGCAAGATCTGCACTTCACACTACAGCAACAACAGCCCACAGTGATCGCCACTGAGAAGGACCAGCAGTGACCGTCTGTGATGCCCAACACCTCTTTGTGATACAGTGATGACAGCCCACACTGCCCAGCCTGCTCTTTGCGCTGGAGCAATGACAATCAGTGATACTCTCCATGTTCTTCGCTACCACCTGCACTGCAAACTGAACTCTTAGAACCTGGCTTTGTGAAGGTAATGTTTTCAGTGGGACTAACCTGTTTACTGTATCCAGCCTGTGCTCTATTGTGGTCGGCCTCAACCTGTGGCTTTCTCCCAGTCTAGTATGACCAGATGAGCTTTGTGCTTTTAGGCGCTGCATCTACCTAATACTTTGAAATTGTATATCTCCGGTTCTACTGATAGGATGTTTGTTGTTCTGGTCTCATTTTATTTTATAATATTTACTTTATATTTCTAAATTGGTTTGGGATTTTTCTTGTGTTTTCAATTTATTACTATTTATGTGCTGCATAAATACTTTACACATTGCCTCTAGGTTAAGTCTGACTGTTGTTGTGTCAAGCTATCAGAGGGTTAAGCACTGGTTAATTTATTGACTTTTGTGGTTTACCCTGACAAGCATTGTGGCTATTGTCTGAGTGGGACTTCCACTCCTTTCAACCAATAACTCAATTTCTTACATTCCTTTGTAGAGACCCTTCTGTTTTGTTGGGTATTTATGGGGAGTGACTTGCCCAGTTGACGAAATTGAACATTTTATAATAGAGTGCATTGTATTGTTTCTTGGCTATTTCCTGATGTATGGTCATGAAAATAAGCTTAACCCCTAATGGGTGATGGATTTGTTTGGTTGAATGATGATCTGCAATTGTGCTATGAGAAAAAAAGGTATCTGTAGTGGTTAGTTCTTTTCATTATACATTGAGTTGGAAGGTAATTCATTGAACTTGTTGGATATCCCTAACAGATTACTGCTGGTGGTCCTAGATCATTTTCACTAGACAAGGGGCTAATTTAAATCTTATAAATGTTGTGCATAATACCTCAAATTATCAACTTTTTGGGAGACTGATCGATTATTATATTGCATTATATTTATACGATGTGCTATTAATAACATATAGGTTAAGGTGTTAAAAATGTTAATATGTTTGCATTGTAGTTTAGTAGCTTTACTTTGTTTTATTTATTTTTAAGTTATTCCTTTTTCTTTCTTTTTGTCCATTCTAGCATCTTGTGTCATTCCATTTTACAGATTAATTTCTCATATCATTCTGTACTTTAATGGTTTAAGCATTCTTATGTACCTTATTGGTGCTCTTTTTTGTATGGTCTTGTCATCTTATCATAACTTTCAATAAACTATTTTGAACAGAATTTAGAATATTCCTCTTCACGTAGTTTGTCTAGGTAACTGTAGTGGTCCAACCCCTATTCTCATTCAGAGATCCAAAGCCATTTGAGGTTGCTTGTTGTTGTATAAATAAACATTGTCTAGAATTTCCTGACATTTCCTCAGTCAGGATTATCACAAATTGCCAACATATTTCACTTACTTGCTGACTCAGATCAGTGAAAGGATTGTCATTACAACCCAGAAAATGTCTTATTTCATCATATATGCAAGCCTGGCTCAAAATGCCTGCGGTAGAAAGTTTGGCAAACATATTGAATAGGATGCATATGGCACATTGCTGCCAATCACCCAGTCTTGCAGTAAGAATAACTATTATCAGCCTTTACTTTAAGTATTAATACACATATTCAGGCAATCTTTTCTTACCATAAGAAGGTAAGTGTTTTAAAATGTTGTATTACTTTCAAAAGCTTTGATGCCTTGATTGATTTGCAAAGAATATATGTTTTCTCTTCTGAGGCTGTAACACACTGCAAATGTGGTTTTTATATTGTTTTGGTTGGACTAGGCATAGAATTAATCCCTAGGTAATGAATCCTACATTTCTATTGGTTGGCTTTAATGGATTTGTGCTTGAAGTATGAGCTAATACATGATTCATAGGAGGGTTCAAAATGGATCTGCGCTTTTTATATTGAGGCAGTAGCTAATATTGATGCTTTCTCTACCTTGATGTTAAAGCTTCCCCCTAATTGTTCCCTTGGTTGGATGGTGGCATGGAGGAAATCGTCATTGTTTGCAGACATTTGAAGGACTGTAAATATAGAATGACATAGAAATAAGTGGTGCCTGATAAACCCTAAATCAGACCATATTCATTCCAAGTTAGTGCTGATATGCCCAGCAGCTGCTGCCCTTGCAGGTAAGAGTGCTGGGGTGGGGTGGTGGGATTTTGACAGATGACAATGAGGGGAAATGAATTATTTAATTTTCCCTCATCGTCGTCTGTCGAAAGCCCCCCTACCCAGCCCCACTGCCCCACCAGTCTTACCTGTACAGGCCTCAACTGTATGCCAGAACTTAGCTTGTGCAGTTGCTGATAAATACCTCATAGAGAAAAAAAAAAATTTAAGTTGATGGTTAGGATAGAGTGTTTGCTGTTTTCAGAATGTTTGACTGAGAGTTAGTTTATTGTTTATAGAAATATGTTCATAGGTGTTTTTATAGCACAAGCCTACCCAAAAGGCTCCAGAATGCTATACAGGTCAAAGCCAAAGATACAGTGAATAAGGACTTTGAGAGCAAGCTAGGTTTTGAGAATGGAATTGGACTGTTGCTTTGTCATGATGTAGTGTTCTAAAAGTGGCGAGTCTTCAGATTTTGCTAAATTGGAGCAATAATAAGGGTCCTCTTGGATACCAGGATGTTGTGACAGATCCTGGGTGCATAAATAGACATGATCCATTGCCTTGATTTTCTGTTTAGCACATTTCTCCGGTCTGATGATGTCGTGGCTGTGTGTGTGTCAAGAGCAATTGTATGTTGTACGCATCTTAGGCATGTATGCTGCTGTGCTAGTCATGATATCTTTGTGAATTATAGAACTGGCTTTCAAGATTGTGCAAGCTGGAAATGGCAGCCAGTGGAGCCCGATAAGTGTGTCAGTGTTGTGATCATGCTTTTTTCAGGCCCACGATGAGACATGCTATGGCATGCAAGGAAGGGGCAATATGAAGTATGAGCAATATAGTTTTCCTGTTGGTGAAAATAAACTAAACTGCTGATTTGATCTGAGAAGTCAAGTTTCAGAATTATTGAATAAAAGTGAAATAAATTACAAATCTTTGAAACTGTGCATAGAGAGTCACGATGACCCTTTAAGCGGCACACTTTGTATCTTCTGATCCAAATTTCACAGGTGGTAGGATGTATGTGCTTGCCCTTGGAGGTATGGCTATTCTCTCTCTGGTAGGAAGGGTTCTGTGAGAAAGTGGGTTATTAGTTGGAGGGTATGTGAGTCCTCACAAAAGTAAAAATTTCACAATTCCAAACCAGGTCCAAGTACGTCTCAGTAATTTAAACATGAGCTCAAACCTTGGTTGCTGTAACACAGAGCAGACACTCTGGAGATACGTGAAAAGCATTTATCAATACCAAAACAGTTGAAAAGTAAAAAAATGAAAACAATAAACATCCCACTCCAATGAATAAAAATAGACTAAGATTTGGGGAATAAATAGGCACCAACATGACAAAAATCAGATGTAGGGAACAGGAGATATGATTTTTATAAATTTTAAATCAAAATACTGCTTGAAAGTGCAAAGCGCCAATGTCGGTGATGTGGTCACGCTAAACTGCGTACACATCAAAAGTTAGGGCCGACCACAATCTACTGCTGGTCAAATACAGGGACCAGATTTGTACCAGTTGAAAACTTACCTTCTGACTTAGAAGATTTTCAGGAGAAAAGTCCTCGAAAAAGAGTTGTTGGTGGATTGGGCTGCAGGCAGGGACCAAAGGAGGGCTCAACAATGGTGGCCTAGTGAAGCATGGGTCCTTTTGGTAGCCTCACCTCTAGCAGGAAGCTTGGAATGAACGACATCAACCCCAGGCCATTCTGTCATGAGGAGGTCATACCTACTCCTACACTGGGTATTTTGTTCCTTTTGCTGAGAATCATTCACACCTCCTTGCAGGGAGACAGCAGGCTGCCAGGTGAAAGTTGGGGATTAACTCTGAAAAGGCTACTAGAGCCTTTAGACAGGTAAGTAATATCTTTCTAAAGTCATTTCTGAAATAGTTAAGACAAAATTCGACTTTAACACTCAGTTGGATTTTGTTTAAGTACAGGAATGACTGGTTGAAGTATTTTTCTAGCTAGTGACAATCAAAAGCTAGCTTTATAAAGTGTAATAAAGTAGCCCAGTGTTTTTTATGGCATAGCCTGCCTTGCTACAGAGCAAAACGGTTTTGGGCCTTTTGCAATGCAAGGGCATGTAAAAACAATAATACATATGTCATAATTTTAATATTATGTACCCTGACTTAGGATGGTAAGGGCTATTTAAGGTGTGACTTACTACTATTTAAAAAGAAAGTTTAGGCCAGGCAAAAGGTTGATTTTGACAGATCAGGATGACAGTTTAAACTGTCCAGCTAGGCTGGTCTAGAATAATGCTTTACATGGTCACTTTAGATATGGCACATTAAGTGCTGTAGTTTCACCAGTGACATTTAACTTACAGACCCTGAGCACACAGGATACCCTATACTAGGGATGTATAGGCAAGTTACATGTGCTAATTAGATTCTATTTTAACTAAATCAACATGTTTTTAATGATCAGAGCACCCGCAATGTGTGGGTAAAGCATGTGGATGATAATTAGGTAATGTTTGAGCCGCTTGATGGCTCTCATTTTCAAAAACTAGGCCCACAACATTGAAATGTATTCAGTTCTGTTTTTAATGTATTGAGAAAATACCTTAGGACACAAAACGTACATCAATTGTGAAGATAAAAGTCACAAAATGTATATACAATGTAGAGTGTAAATGATCATAGCTCTAATAATGGCATCATATTTAAAAAATGAAACATCTAACTTCTGAATAGTTGTCTGTTTTTTGCAATTTAGTATTGATTTTCATTCAAAAACTCCTGCAAGTTCAGAGTTGTGGAATATTTAGAGTTTGCTGGAGCAGGGCATCCGCCAAAAAGTGACAGATATCCCATCTGTCTACTTTTAGAGTGCTATGTGGATCAAATCGCCCATAACACGCAAGGCAGGACATCATCACTTTTTGACTGATGCCTCACATCTACTAAACTCTAAATAACCCCTAAAGGCCTGATTATGAGTGCTCCATGGTTGTGTTCTGGTTTTTTTCACTCATTAAATTTCGGCAGGCTTGACCTGCTAAAATTTACTAGGGAATCAGACTTAATCTCACTCGCCAAATAATCGGTGTAATAAACATCGCATCACTTACAATTGCAATCCCTGTAGAAACACCCACAGTATACCAGGCCATTCATAATGTGGCTCTTACACTATTGCACTTATCAAATTCACAAATATGCAGCTTGCACATGCGCATCAATAGTTTCTGAGCCTTCAGGTTCCAATTCACGATTTGGACCTGTAGATTAAGGGATGGCCAGGCTGCGAGAGTCAGGATGCGGAGGACTCTTAAAATGAAAAAAAACTCTCTGATAGCTATGGGAGGATATTCAAGGCAATCGACACTAATACATTTAACCTTGTTTTGTTTGATAACTCCCTTAAATCTCAGTAATCATTGCTTAGCTTCTAATTTATGAAGTATAACAAATGTTTTTGTCTATTCATATCAATAAATCCATCCATGCTTAATTTGTCAAAATAAAAAAAATAAAAACTGCAGTTACCCAGAGTCTTTCTTTTGAGCCTGCTGCCAGTGCTGCCAAGTATAAAGGTTGCTGAATGGCAAGGCTCCTTATTCTTGATTCCACCTCATGAGTCTTCTACCACCATACACTTGCTGTCTCTGTCTCCCTCTTCAGGTTCTATTTCATCCATGCTTTTCTCTCATTGTCGCTATTTTCATGGCTTTCTGTTCCTCCTGTCTCCATTTTCTACCTTTATTTCTTTTGCTCTGGGTCAAAATTTAATGATAAAAAGTAAGTCTTCACCCCCAAAAACGAGTGCCAGTGCTCACCACCTGCAACACTCTACAAATTAAGCACCAATCTAACTCTAATGGCTACTGAATTTTACCTTATTGGGTCCTGACACAAAAGTCATTTTTTAGTAGTATGTAAATTAGTGCTACATTATGTACTCCAAAATGCAATTCACAAGGCTGAAGCCGGAGAAGTGATGTTATGTAGGCCTGGGCGGAGTTTTACAAGTAGCGGAGTGCGTTAGGTCGCGCCGTTCGGGCTGATTTTTAGCACCGGGTGTTTGTCCCACACTGTAAAATGTAAAATGAACATGAACGGCACCACACACAGCACAAGAGGGCAATGCTTCTTTCTGCTGCTAGAGTGAATGTTTTACTCAAGCGACTGCTTCCCCAACTCGAATGGAAGGTTTCTCAATGCATAGTGTAGCGACCATCCGCAACCACTTGCGTTGAGAAAACTCGCCGGGAAGTAGTCTGGAGTATCATTTTCCTCACTGGCGCTCGCCTACTTAACGTTGGTGAGCACAAGTGAGGAAAAAACTCAGCGGCAGAGTATTTTTGGAACTCCTCTCGCCACACGGAGCACGGAGAGGGAAAAACTCTGCAAACTCCACAAGCAGAGCAGAATTTCACACCCAGGCCTACAGAACATTCCAGATTTTAGTAGTAAATGTGGGAGGAACAAGGCAGACTGGTGGGAAAATGGGAAATACTAATAAATGTGTGGGCTTTCATGAAAATTAAAGAAAGGGTTTGTAGAGAGACATGACAATGCCAACACATACCCACAAATGAGAAAGACAATGTCAATTCACAAAATGCACACCTTGATCTACTGCAGTGCAGTAGTACTACTGACAAAACATGTTAAATGAACTCCATTCAAGCTTTGGAGCACGTTGAGCAGCACACATGGCAGCCACTGGTAATGCAGCAACTCCCATTGAAACCAATGGAGGTAGGGAAGAACATATAGGAGCAAATTTAAATTGATTAAAACAAATTATAGCTTAATTTGCGTTTCTTTTTATTCATTGAATATTTAAAAAATAAAATAACTGTATTATTTAATTTAAAATATTTAACATGTTTAATTTTTAGCCATTAAATTACAGTTTGTATTCATTTAATTTACATAGCAGCTTAAGTTTAAATGTATTTGAAAAAAAACTAACATAGTGCATAACTGGAAACTAATCTGTTGATACATTCCATGGGCCCAGATGCCACAGATTTCCACAAACAGTTGGAAAGTTATTTATAGTAAATTTAGTGGTAAATTAGTGTATTCGGTCTTAGGCATCTCATAAATCTAAATCTAAGTTGAGATCTAAGCCCTGAAAAGGTGAATTTCATCTATGAGGAAATCTCCATCTAGATGTAGGTGGCGATCTCCATGTATGAGGATCTTCTCACGTGATCTTGCCTTTGCGAATAGGGTCCATTGTCCCTAAAAGACTACGGGGCATATTATCAAGGGCTTTATCGCCGCTTTAGCGGCACTTTTTGCCGCTAAAGCGGCGATATTTTTAACGCCCTATTAGCAAGCTGTCGCTAACAGGCGTTAGCGACAGCTTTCAGGCGTTAGAGGACGGGAATTACATCGCCTTGCATGTCAGCGATATTTATCTCTAATGACATGCAAGGTAGGCGTTCCCAACTAAAAGCGACGGTAAACAGTCGCTTACATACCTATCGCCTATTAGCAATACCCGCGAAGCGTATAAAAACGCGCGCTAACCCCGATTATCGCTTGTTTTTAAGAACTGATAAAAACATGACTTAGCAATGAAAGTCAATGGGAGGTGGATTGTAAGGTTAAGTCCCCAGAATTAGCGATAGGATTTTATCGCTGGATTTCTCGCGTTAAAGCTGGGTTTCGCCGCTATCGCTGGATATTTTATCGCAATGGAGATAAACCTTGCTAATAGCATGTTATTTCCGCGGTAATATCCAGCGATAGCCGGCGATAAAAAAAGGCGCGCTAAGCAAGGTTTGCGATATTTATCGCATGTTCTTGCTAATATGCCCCTACATTGGCTATTTCTAGATGTAGAAAACCCTTCAGTTAGTTTAATTATTTGAGGTTGCATTTAGTCAGATTTTGATGGCTAAAATGACCCTCCTGCTTATGTGTAAGTTTTGCCTTTTCCAACCAACATCAGAATATGCTAAAATAGCTTCTTCGTGTCTCTGACATTCATGACTGAAATTATAAATCTTCCGTTATCCGCATAAACGCATTTCCCCAGACTAACTCATTAGCAGCTGATAAGCTCCCGGCGCCTGTCACCCTGCGGCCCATTCGTAATGTGTTTTCTTTTACATGCGTCTGTCATTTTGCCTAATTATTGGTATGCATTGAGTGCTTTGCTCCAAGTTACCCCTTTACATTATGTTATACTAAGTGCTCTTTAAATTACATAGGACGTAGCAAACTTCCTACATGATGAATGCTTTCACATCCATACTAAAGCTTATTTTCGTTCATGTGGCCCGGCACCCCGGTCAGAAAATCTACAGGAAAAATAGCGCCTTTGTAATGACAAGGAAATAGCATATTTCACTGGCAGCACTTACATAACAGCTCTCTTTTGGCTTATAACTGACCATTAATTCAAATGTATCTGGAAAGTACGAAGAACACAAAAAGAACAATGATAATTAAATAATAAAATGTACTACCTCAAAGTTTACATTGAATAAATATCCTTGCATGATTTCCTGTGCTGCATATTCATTGGAGAGTCCAAACAATGTTACAACTCTACTGCAGCAAATAAAAACCGGAGTCTCATGGAAGTGAACACAAAGCGGGAAAGTGTCACCAAACACCTCCTCACAGCTCAAACAGTTCCATTCGCAAACATTTTATGCGCATGCTCGGGATACCCTTAATGATGTTCTTTCATGTTTAGGCTGAAATATATTTAGTTACATCCACAAAGTAGTAACTTCTTGGTGAGTTTCAAAAATCCAGGCGTCCCCTTCCCAGTTTATCTGAACACTTAGGGCCTGATTTATATCTTCGTGTTATGTATACGGCAGCGCAACTGCCACAGAGTGTACATACCGCCAAGATAATGGTCGGCCTGCCAAATTTATATGTGGGTGGACCATAGGTTTAATCATGGAGAGACTACTCTCTCTTCGCCATGAATAAACCCCTCTGACAGCTTCATGGAGTAAGGGCTGTCGCAGGCCGACCTGTAATTCAGCCCATCTAATTTACATGGGAGGAATTAGAGGTCAGTTTTCATGGGTGATAGAGCGCTGATTGCACTCTATTTTGTATGAGTGCACTATACTCATGGTTTAAACGCACTCACATGTATTCGTATTGTTTGCAGTGTTTTACGACTATTAAGAAACATTTATTTGAAGCATCTTATGTTGAAAACTAGTAACGCATTTAAGTAGAACTTTGTATGTATTACGATTCCTTCATGCATAATGTGCAGGACGATATTATTTCTATATACCGTAAATGTGGTTAGTTTAAGTTGCCTGAAATACAGGCCCAAAGTAAATGTTTCAGTTCTCCTTGCTCTCGAGAAATAAATAATTAAATGATTGTTGTGTTCAAGATTAGAATGTTCTCATTCTATTGCAGGTGAAAGAAACACATCCTTATTTTCAGAGTTAAGGAGAGACCCAGAATGTCTTTGAAGATGGCTGGGAAGCGAGAAGGGAGGATGCCTTGCGTATCTGGTCTGTCTGGAAGCCAAGGCCACTGGAAGAAGATACCATTAATTAAATTTATTTCATGAAAGAAAAGCTACTGCTTAGAGGTGCGATGGAAACTTTTAAGACGAATGACGTAGTGTGAGTTGAATCCCATCTTTTTGTATGATGCGCAGGGACAGAGAGCCCAGACTTCTGCTAGCTTACGGAGAAGAAGGAGCATCTTAGAGCAAGCTCCATAGCCATAAGCTAATACGACCCATTTGACCTGAGTACTTCTTAGGAAGTCGACATGTGCTGACACCTTTGGGTAATGATAGAAGAGAGACAGGAAGGGCCCTCATCTAGAGCAGTGTAGGGAAAGATTTTGACTTCTTTCAATGACTCGAGAACTGAATATCGTATCTATTCTGTGTTGCGTTGTGATTTTGGAATTTATAATCATTTGTCTTTTGGGCCGAATTACTTATATCCATAAACTGTATTTATTTTCCTGTACCTTTATTCTTTGCTATTGAGATGTATTTACATCCAATTGTTTTTGGCCTTATAATAAATATTCAACCTGCACTTTGGAGTTGGTGGTCATTCCAGGCATGACAACTTTGCTGTTATTAATCTGAGTTGTTTCCTCCCCTCAACCACTTTAGGTAAATAAAAGATTGATCGCTTACGCTATATTTATTAGGGAACATCAGGTGTGCAATTTAGCGTAATCAAATGGTAGCTGAGGATGGTTTACCTTTAAAGTGGTTTACCTCTAAGGTGAGAGGAGTAATCAGGAGGTTGAAGGTTGAAGAGCCCTGAAGCAGAGTGGAAGACGGCGGAGAACAGAGACCGGCGGACGTTGATGGTGCGGCGGAAACAGTGGTGGCGTGAGTATGAAAGGAATTGTGGTGTTAGATTGCGGTGATGAGTAAGTGGGTGATGTCTTGAGGAGTTGGGATGTATGTTGAGTGAATGTGGTTTTTGGTTTACTGGTCCGGACACGTGCGGAGCAGGAAGTTTTGGTGAGTGGACTCAAGAGAAGTCCAAGATCCCGGGATAGTTTTGTATTGTACTTGTCTGATTAAATGTGGGCGTTGTGAAGCGCTATCAACGATCCACTTGTGTTAGGGACCTTTGTGTGAATGAGGAAGAGAACGCGGTCGAAAGCCTCAGGTACCGGGGTGGACTATGGCGATTGAGTGACCAACACAGGTCAGGGGTCACAACGGCTGAATGTTCTTGTGAGAGTGTTCTATCGATCTTCAGTGTCAGACAATTACTTGTTTATGTGACTGTAAGTTATTGTAATTGTGTAGGAACAGTTACTTGGTTTAATAAGTTTTGGTTGTACAGTTACTTGTGGTATGAATGTGTGTGTGAGCGAGTTTGCGGTGAAATTGTAAAGGCGGGTGAGCCGCTGCAAGGAGTGAGAAGTGACGCCAGGGTGCGCCGCGCTGTGATAGGTTGGTTGGTGTAATGCCGCGCTGGGATTGGTGGAAGTTCGTTTGCAGTGGAACAGTGTATTTTGGGCTTGCAATTGATCGATTTTACAATGAGATGCTTTAGGGTGTTGCGAGATTTGTGTAGAGGCGACACAGGGGTAGTGAATCGGGTAGGAGAAGAAGCTCCGCCAGAAGACACACTGGCACATTACATGGCAACAAATGTAGGACTTCATACGATAGTGTGGCTTCAGAATTGGCATAAACTTACAGAGAAGGAGGGTGAATTGGCTTTCCCTCGTTATGGGTCTTTTCATATGGAAGTACTGACCCAGTTGAGGGGGTGATGAATGCACTAAAACCTTCCCCTAGACCCACACAATTTGAGGCATTAGATGCATGGATGAGAGCTGCTCTAGCGAAAAAGAGAGAGAATTCACGAGTAAGAATGAGAAAAGCAATGAAGGCATATCAGGATGCTAGATGGGATGCCCAGTTGAAAAGATGGAGAGTAGACACCATAGAAGGAGAACGCCTGTACCCATTCCGTACATTAAGGGAGGGGGCTGAAGGGAAGAAGACGACAGAGGAGGACAGTGATACAGATGACAGCTTCCTTGATAGATTGCTAGCGAACCGTCCTCCACGGTGCGACTCTAGATCAGAGATAGAGAGGTTGCGCGCATCAGAAGAGCTTGTAGGAGTGGGACAACCGGGTGCAGAGGAACAACCAGCGGGAGTAAGGGGCAACATTACCATGGTACACATTCCAGGAGGGTCTGGAGGAAGAAGGTATTCCAACTCTGAGCCAGTACAACCTGCAGGAGACATGCAGTTACCAGATGCTTTGTCAGTACCAGTCACAATAGGGCCGGTGGTTCCGATATATACTCCTAGAGAAAGAACTGATGACAGTCAACCGCAAAGGAGTGAAGGGGAAGAGACCATGTCTGGAGGGAGTCTTGCAATGAGTGGGACATGTTTCAGTCGGATACCAGTGGAATCTAGTACTCCACTGCCAGCTACAGCTGATCCATCAAGAATGGATAGTGGGGCGGAATGAGTACGGACAGGAGCTCTAGCGAATTTTAGGTCAGACCTTAGAATATGGGTTCAACCAGTGAGAGAGTCAATGATACGGAGGGAAGAGGCAGACAAGAGACAAGAAGTGCCTAGAGTACTGTTTGGGCCACAGGTTGTTTGTGCAGGTGTCATTCACAATGAGGGCTTGAGGAGTTTAAGGACCTGCGGGTGCCGGCTCCCCATAGGTTAATGAATCTCACAAAAAGAGTTCCCGGTGTGAGAAGTTGGCCTGGTATATGCTGTCCACTAATTATAGTGGGCACCTTGCACCAGTCCAAATAACCCCTTATTGGAGATAGATTAAAGACAACCTTATTGAAAGCTATCCTAGTGGTAGCTATGGAGAGCAGCCTTCAGGCTAAGTCTTGAAGGAATGTAAAGCAGCTTGTTTTACCAGTCTATAATCTCTTGAGTGATCAAATGAAAGAGCACCACACCAGGTATATATTCAAAATATATGTATTTATTGCTAAACACACCCCTCTAGTCTCTTTATGAGGCTAGAGTTCGAAGTACATAAGTTATAAGTTATTAAATCACAGTAATAGCACAAATACACGTTTGGGCCCTAGGGGCGTACCAAACCATATACCAATAAAGTGGTATGCGAACCACGACTGAACTAGAAACTAGGCCTAGAGCCTCTAGAAGTGCTTGGACCACAAGGAACCACCCAAGGTAGTGACACAGGGGACCTACGGGAGACGCGTGCAGTGTAAATACACAACCGCGATACGCCGTTGACTTCTATGGAGAAAGTCGGGATCGGGAAAATAGAGAAAAGGGACACTTAGAAGAGGACTAGGACAAAACCCTTTGAGATCTATTACTTTGAAGAGTCTCTACCCACGGGAGCACCGGAGTACTCGTGTTACCTCACCCAGGGAAGCCGGGTGCATAGGTGCCTTTCGGGGTCGGGTTTAGTCGTCGATTCGAATGGCGATCTGCTGCAAAGTGCTGCTGGCGGCCAAGAGAAAAGTGTCCGGGTGGATCCAAGAGTGGATCGGAGTTCTGAAGAACCTGAAAGCAGAGGGGACATAGTCTGGGTCACTAGCCAGTGACCAGGAAGGCGATGGACAGATGCCCACCGATGTCGAGTGCTTCAGGTGCGTTGATGGTCGTCTTGACTCTTCAGCCACGAGGTCCAGGAGGCGTTGTCGGTGACCAGGAGCAGGATTCGGGCTAGTACACGATGTCTGTCGAGTGCTGAGGTGTCGGCGACCGAATTGGACCCAACAAGCGTTGGCAACGGCAAGTCTCAGTGAAGATGTAGATCGTCGATGGTGCAGACTAGCAAGGTCTGTGGAACTCACCCAGCAAGGGTAAGTGAGGGCAGGCCTGGAGCAACCAGGATGCCAAGAAAGAAAAGGATTGGCCTTCGTTAAGGGCTACTAGCCAACGGGCTAGTGACCGCGAAGGAGCCTCGTGACGCCGCACGTGGATCTGGCTTACAGGACACTCGTGGAGTGGGAGCCAGTGATCTTCGGTGCAGGTGGTGCTGGAGGATAGGGCTACTCGGAGCCCAAAGCACGACTTCTGGGGAGACCCAGAAGAGGATGCACTTGCAAATGTGCTCGGTGTCCAGGGGTCACGGTCTCAAGTCACCCACGATAGCCACGGGCCTCAGCTTTGCTGGGGACTCAGGGTAGCCTCGGGGAAGTCTGAGAATCCACCTCTGGTGATGCGATGACTTCGGCGTCCGACGGGAGCTTCAGAAATGCGAACCGGACAGATGCTTCTTTGGTGCCTGCCAAGCAGGGGAGTCACTCCTTGACCCCAAGGGAGATTCTTCAGTCCTCTAATCGTGAGTAGAGCGTCGAAGGTCCAGGATTCAGTTTCAGAGTTTTGTCCAGGGATAATCTAATCTTGCTGTGGCAAGGGTTCCCCATTTTAACCAGTAAAACAGGGAGGGACTAACTCTATGACCCCACCTATGGGAGGGTCAAGGGAGGGGTGGCTACACCCACTTCCCTTTGTCCAGTTTCGCGCCAGAGCAGGGGCAGGTAGACCCTGAGCTGGTTTGAACTGGCATATGCACAGAGGAGCCTTTTGCTCCCCCAGTGCAGGACTTCAAAGCACTCTAAGAGTGCACCCACCCAGCCCCAATACACATTATCCTGTCTGGGGAGGTGGTCACACCTCCCTGCGACAGGAAACCTATTGTCCAGGCCTCCCCTGCCGGAGTTTCGTCCAGCAGCAGGAGGCCAGACTTGTGTCTGTGGCAGCAGCATCCATTTTGTGATGCCAGGGCTTCAGAAAGAAGTTACCGGGTAAGCCAGAGTTAACATGTCTTTCCCTCTAGAAGGGTGGAATGCTACCCCGCCGCCAGTATTGGCAGGGGGTAGTATTCCAAGATGTTTGACACCAAACACGACATGTTTAGGTGCAGCCATTCCAAAGTTAGCATTTTACCGCGAGGATATAATGCGCTTAAGAGTATATGGTCAGGCTGCACTACAAACAGCATCAGAGATGGACTCCGAACGCTGCAGAGGGGCCCTGTTCATGCAGGGGCACCCTCTCACATAGGAACCATGCACTCTGCCTTTAGGATTGATAAGGCCTGCCTTAGGAGTGACTTATAGGTTTATATGTGTGTATGTATTTAGTGATATAGGTAACCTATATCACAGTAAGGGGTGCATGCACCACCTTACCCAGGCTGCAGTAGCAGACCTGTGGTGTCAGTTTGGATGGCCTTCCAGGGGTGGCATAATACATGCTGCAGCCCCTGGCAGGCCTCTGAGGTACCTATGCCCTTGGTACATAGTATACCATATACTAGGGACTTATAAGGGCACTCCAGATTCCAATCAGAGATGTGCCTAAGGCACATGGAAACCTTTTACAGAGAAAGCAGATAGACTGGGGCCCTGAATAGCAGGATCCCAGTCCAACTAAGTCATAAACCAGCAAAACACCATAAAAAAAATGGGGGCAACCATATAGTCAGATTCCACCTTCCTACATAACCCCCCAAACGAAAGGAGATTAGGCTAACCTTGGCCAGTTGAGCCTATATTGACTAAGTGGCCATATAAGGAAGCACCTGCACTAGCATGGTTGCCCCCTATGTTATGGTCCACTAAGCAATCCCTCACCCTAAGGGTATGAGAGGGTCTCCACCATGGGGAATCACTACCTCTGGTGTGCTTAGGTAAAGTACAAGGCTGGTGAGGTGTCTGAGTAGGGAAGTGAGGCCCTAGGAATGTTGGCATCAGCTTCCTCAGATCACTGGTCACCATGTATGCCTGTCTTTCCATGACTGAGTTGCACTTTGCTCTAAGGGTCAACCTTTGGCTGCCTACAGCTGGGTGTTGGGTCCCTTTGGATGGAACACTGGAGAGACATGGCAGGTTTGGAACCTTCTGGTCCCAGGTTTGCCCTTGCCTACCAGAGTCCTTCTGGGGGAGGTCCCTACATAAAGGTATGGGGGATCCCTCAGTGTGTAGAGGAATTTTCACCTGGCTAGGGCTACTAGACTGGGTGCCCCTAATCTGCTGATGGGGGCTTCCTCTGGACAGGGGGCCCTGGGGGTCCACTGACCTCCCTGACCTCTGCAGCCCTGGGCTGACTGAGGTAGGGTAGAGAGGGGCAGGTTACCTGCTCCAGACTGGGTACCACCTTGGAAGGGTCCTCTGCCATCAGGGGTGTGGCCAGGCCAGGCCTGACTACCTCTGTGGCAGTTCCTTCACTAGGGGTAGGGTCAGTTCCCTGAGGAGGCTGACCCTTACCTACTGTCTGGGGGTAAGAAGACTTTTCTTCAACCCTTGTGCTCTCTTTTGGGGGAGAGTGGGCCATTCTTTCAGGCTCCCTCTCTCCAAATTCTTGGGCTGGGGCTGTGGCCATCACAGCCCCACTAACCTTTACAGGGACGCCCAACATCCTAAGATGGGTTTGGTGTTCAATTTCAGCCCAGGCTGAAATTTCCAAATCATTGCCCATCAGGCAATCTACAGGTAAGGTGGGGGACACTGCCACTCTCTTTGGGCCTGTGACCCCCTCCCAGCTGAGATTGACTATGGCCATGGGGTGATCTGTTCTGACACCATCAATGTTGGTCACCTGGTATTTAAACTCAGGTAAAAACTGGTGAGGGGGACTAGTTTCCCTGCCACCATGGTGACACTAGCCCCTGTGTCCCTAAATGCCACAGCTTTCTGACCATTAATTATTGGCTCCAATCTGTACCTGCCCAACGCTGTGGGACCTATGGTAAAGGTGGCAAATCCTATACCACCATCAGAGTCAGAGGAGTCTGTTGAGGGGTCCCTGTCTAAACTAGGGCTCACCTCTGTTCCTCTTGCAAAAGCACCCAACTTTTTGGGTGCACTACTCCCAACTGGAGGATTACTACTGGTAGTACCAGGAGGGGTGGTAGTAGTTGTGGGAGGAACATTTTCTTTATTGCCAATCCTGGGGCAACTGGGATCAGTTTTCCAGTGCCCAGGCTTTTTACAGACATGGCAATATGGTTTCTTTTCAGGAGAGGAAGGAGTTTGGGACCCACCCCCAGAAGAGGAATTTTGGGGCCCTGTAGGGGACTTATCCTTAGATTTATCCCCACCTTTCTCTTGGGACTTAGTAGAATCTTTCTTCTGGTCACCACCCTGATTTCTAGTTTTTACTCTGGTTCTGACCCATTTGTCTGCCTTCTTTCCCAATTCTTGGGGAGAGGTCAGATCAGAGTCCACCAGATACTGGTGCAAAAGCTGGTTTTGACAATTATTAAGGATCTGCTCCCTCATAATCAAATTGTACAATCCTAAAAAGTCATGCACTTTGTTGCCATGTATCCAACCTTCCAGAGCCTTTGTAGCACAATCTACAAAATCAACCCAGTCTTGAGTCTGAGCTTTTTGGGTGTCTCTGAACTTCAACCTATACTGTTCAGTGGTTAGGCCAAACCCATCTATCAGAGCACTCTTCAAGACTGTGTAATTGTCAGCATCCTCTTCTCTTACAGTGAGGAGCTTGTCTCTACCTTTGTCTGCAAAGGAGAGCCACAAGATTGCTGCCCACTGCCTCTGGGGGACCTTCTGAACTTTACAGGCCCTCTCCAGTGCAGTTATCCATTTGTGGATATCATCCCCACTCTGGTAGGGAGGGACAATCTTGCTCAGGTTCCTATGGTCATAGGACCTTTCCCTATCTCTAGGGACATGGCTGCCACCATGGGACTCTAGTCCCAACTTTCTTCTCTCTCTAAGGAGATCTAGAGATTCCCTATCTAAAGCCAATTGCTTTTTTCTGATTTCCAGCTGAGTTTCCTCATACTGGACCAGTCTGGCTCTCCTCTCATGAGAGGATTCCCTCCTGTGAGAGGAGATAGAGCTCCCTATGGAGGTGCCAGAGTGGTTAGACTCCTGAGAAGGAGATCTAGACTTCCTGGGCACACTCTTAATCCTTCCTGGGGGACAAAGAGGGCATCATTCTGATCATCCTCATCATCTTCCACAGGAGGGATTGGGTTATCCAGGTCAGGGTCATTGTCACCCTCCTGGCCAGTTTCAGAGGGGGGGCTGGGGGTATTGGTACCCCTGGCCTCCTCCTCTTCTCCTGCCCCACCCTCAGCTCCTACCCCTTCAGTCCCCACGGACTTACTAAGGTCATAAGCCACCAACAACTCCTTGAGGTGTTGGGTGGTGGGGCTTTGGCCTGTCCTTATTTTTCTCAAGTTACATAAAGCTCTCAATTCCAAGAATGGGAGTGTATCATACTTGGAGGGTGGAAGCTCAATGGCTTCCTGCAAGGATTCTTTGGATCCTGCCCTTAAAGACATTACTAGTGTGGTGTGGTGTATGCACTACCTACTCTAGTGTGGCCTACTAAACTCTCTTGAGTTGTAGAAAGGGTTGTGCTATCCCTTAACACACAACTCTAAGTTCAGTAGAACTTACTGTATTCTAAGCTTAAATTACATGTACCTTAGGTACCTTTAGTGGTTTTCAGTTGATCAATTCAATTGAGATTATCTGGTAAAACAATAGCAAGCTGGAATCCCACCGCTGCCACCAATGTGAGAAGTTGGCCTGGTATATGCTGTCCACTAATTATAGTGGGCACCTTGCACCAGTCCAAACAACCCCTTATTGGAGATAGGTTAAAGACAACCTTATTGAAAGCTATCCTAGTGGTAGCTATGGAGAGCAGCCTTCAGGCTAAGTCTTGAAGGAATGTGAAGCAGCTTGTTTTACCAGTCTATAATCTCTTGAGTGATCAAATGAAAGAGCACCACACCAGGTATATATTCAAAATATATGTATTTATTGCTAAACACACCCCTCTAGTCTCTTTATGAGGCTAGAGTTCGAAGTACATAAGTTATAAGTTATTAAATCACAGTAATAGCACAAATAGACGTTTGGGCCCTAGGGGCGTACCAAACCATATACCAATAAAGTGGTATGCGAACCACGACTGAACTAGACACTAGGCCTAGAGCCTCTAGAAGTGCTTGGACCACAAGGAACCACCCAAGGTAGTGACACAGGGGACCTACGGGAGACGCGTGCAGTGTAAATACACAACCGCGATACGCCGTTGACTTCTATGGAGAAAGTCGGGATCGGGAAAATAGAGAAAAGGGACACTTAAAAGAGGACTAGGACAAAACCCTTTGAGATCTAGGACTTTGAAGAGTCTCTACCCACGGGAGCACCGGAGTACTCGTGTTACCTCACCCAGGAAGCCGGGTGCATAGGTGCCTTTCGGGGTCGGGTTTCGTTGTCGATTCAAATGGCGATCTGCTGCAAAGTGCTGCTGGCGGCCAAGAGAAAAGTGTCCGGGTGGATCCAAGAGTGGATCGGAGTTCTGAAGAACCTGAAAGCAAAGGGGACAGAGTCTGGGTCACTAGCCAGTGACCAGGAAGGCGATGGACAGATGCCCACCGATGTCGAGTGCTTCAGGTGCGTTGACAGTCGTCTTGACTCTTCAGCCACGAGGTCCAGGAGGCGTTGTCGGTGACCAGGAGCAGGACTCGGGCTGGTACACGATGTTTGTCAAGTGCTGAGGTATCGGTGACCGGATTAAACCCAACAAGCCTTGGCAACGGCAAGTCTCGGTGAAGATGTAGATTGTCGATGGTGCAGACCAGCAAGGTCTGTGGAACTCACGCAGCGAAGGTAAGTGAGGGCAGGCCTGGAGCAACCAGGATGCCAAGTAAGAAAAGGATTGGCCTTCGTTAAGGGCTACTAGCCAACGGGCTAGTGACCGCGAAGGAGCCTCGTGACGCCGCACGTGGATCTGGCTTACAGGACACTCGTGGAGTGGGGGCCAGTGATC
This sequence comes from Calotriton arnoldi, assembly GCA_963921515.1. NCBI lineage: Eukaryota > Metazoa > Chordata > Amphibia > Caudata > Salamandridae > Calotriton > Calotriton arnoldi. The sequence continues at coordinate 122,837 of CAWUFW010018975.1, forward strand.
TTCGGTGCAGGTGGTGCTGGAGGCTAGGGCTACTAGGAACCCAAAGCACGACTTCTGGGGAGACCCAGAAGAGGATGCACTTGCAAATGTGCTCAGTGTCTAGGGGTCACGGTCTCAAGTCACCCACGATAGCCACGGGCCTCAGCTTTGCTGGGGACTCAGGGTAGCCTCGGAGAAGTCTGAGAATCCACCTCTGGTGATGCGATGACTTCGGCGTCCGACGGGAGCTTCAGAAATGTGAACCGGACAGATGCTTCTTTGGTGCCTGCCAAGCAGGGGAGTCACTCCTTGACCCCAAGGGAGATTCTTCAGTCCTCTAATCGTGAGTAGAGCGTCGAAGGTCCAGGATTCAGTTTCAGAGTTTCGTCCAGGGATAATCTAATCTTGCTGTGGCAAGGGTTCCCCATTTTAACCAGTAAAACAGGGAGGGACTAACTCTATGACCCCACCTATGGGAGGGTCAAGGGAGGGGGTGGCTACACCCACTTCCCTTTGTCCAGTTTGGCGCCAGAGCAGGGGCAGGTAGCCCCTGAGCTGGTTTGAACTGGCATATGCACAGAGGAGCCTTTTGCTCCTCCAGTGCAGGACTTCAAAGCACTCTAAGAGTGCACCCACCCAGCCCCAATACACATTATCCTGTCTGGGGAGGTGGTCACACCTCCCTGCAACAGGAAACTTATTGTCCAGGCCTCCCGTGCCGGAGTTTCGTCCAGCAGCAGGAGGCCAGACTTGTGTCTGTGGCAGCAGCATCCATTTTGCGATGCCAGGGCTTCAGAAAGAAGTTACCGGGTAAGCCAGAGTTAACATGTCTTTCCCTCTAGAAGGGTGGAATGCTACCCCCGCCGCCAGTATTGGCGGGGGGTAGTATTCCAAGATGTTTGACACCAAACACGACATGTTTAGGTGCAGCCATTCCAAAGTTAGCATTTTACCGCGAGGATATAATGCGCTTAAGAGTATATGGTCAGGCTGCACTACAAACAGCATCAGATATGGTCTCCGAACACTGCAGAGGGGCCCTGCTCATGCAGGGGCACCCTCTCACATAGGAACCATGCACTCTGCCTTTAGGATTGATAAGGCCTGCCTTAGGAGTGACTTATAGGTTTATATGTGTGTATGTATTTAGTGATATAGGTAACCTATATCACAGTAAGGAGTGCATGCACCACCTTACCCAGGCTGCAGTAGCAGACCTGTGGTGTCAGTTTGGATGGCCTTCCAGGGGTGGCATAATACATGCTGCAGCCCCTGGCAGGCCTCTGAGGTACCTATGCCCTTGGTACATAGTATACCATATACTAGGGACTTATAAGGGCACTCCAGATTCCAATCAGAGATGTGCCTAAGGCACATGGAAACCTTTTTACAGAGAAAGCAGATAGACTGGGGCCCTGAATAGCAGGATCCCAGTCCAACTAAGTCATAAACCAGCAAAACACCATAAAAAAAAATGGGGGCAACCATATAGTCAGATTCCACCTTCCTACACCCGGGTCCAAAGGTAAGACTATCGTCGGAAAGTGGCAACCCAAAAAGCTACAGGGGATATCCCTTTTTAAGGACAGTTCCCCTCACACACCAGAGGTGTCATGCTTCATCATAGGGGTACCTCCTCACGTGAGGAACCTAGTCCTCACGTGGGCTACAACCTCCTCGCTGCGAGGGAGGAGCTCAGGGATGTTTTTAGTATGAGAGGTAGGGTGTAATAAAACCCTATGTGAGCAAGGTGTTGTGGAGAAAGAAAAGTGAAGTGCTATTGTAGAAGTGATTTAAAACTGACTACAGGGTCAGCTAAGTATTTTAATGGTGCTGCCCGGTGCCAGGATTAAAACACAGTAAATGCTTGTGAGCACAGAGGTCAAGATTCAAGACCGCTGTGTGTTTATACGACCAACATGTTTCTGCCTCAATGACCTATACAAGTATCCAGGCATTCATCAGGGTCGGTGGTAGCTACTGCAATCAAACAAATTGTGAGAAAAAATAATAAGTAAAAACTCTGTACACGATTAATTCTGAACCAGAGAGTGATTTCTTTGTTCAGTACATCTCAGAACTCCCTATGTTAGGGGACAAACAAAACAAGAACAGTACATAAACTTTTGTGCAAAAGAGAAACAACAGCAAATGTGATGACAATACCACTTTCAAACCAATATTCATTTTGCATGCAAAGAAAAAGAAAACTGCTTGCTGTAATCTTTGCAAAACATCCAATTAGGAATCTAGTATAGCATTATCTACCCAGAGTTGCTCATAGTGGCAAACAGAAAAAGGATGCGTAACTCACCCATCCGGGAGAACGAGTTTAAAAATCGGGCATTGGAAGCGCGAGTGTAGATCGAATCCAGCAAATCAGATACAGATGGAAGGTGAGGGACAGCTGTCCGAGACTGTCAACACTGTGACAAGACCCAGGTCTATGTATGGAGGAGGATATGAGCCGCAAGTGCAAGTACCTCAACCTCCTAGGATACCCATGCAAAATCAGTTATACCATCAGATGCCTTATTTTGAAATACGAGATAGATTTGATCAAAATCAAGATTTACGAGAGTGCCAGAGGGGTGTGCATGAAGAATGCACCTTAGATGCGATCCAAGAAGTAGATCAGAGTGGGCCGTTTGTGGATGCAGATGTGAATGGATATCATGTTACCTTCTTATTAGATACTGGAGCTGCTCGCTCCACGGTGAGAACAGAAGTAGTCCCAAATTTGACTCTTTCGGGACGATCGATTCAAGTAGTGGGGGTGAGCAATCAGAAAATGACCAATCCATTGACAAACTAATTACCTGTGAGAATAGGACCATTTCGGGATAGACACCAATTCGTAGTGTGCAATTCAAGTCCGGTCTGTCTTTTGGGACGAGACCTTCTGTGCTATGCTCAATTGTACTATATTGTGCACTCCTAGAGGAGTGGAATTGCAAACTCATGATGATGATGATGCTGATTTTAAGATGGCTAACATGAGTCTATGTGCAGAAATGTTTGTGGTACTTACAATAGCAGAATTGCCACATGACTTGAGAGATTCAGTTGATCCGAAAGTGTGGGATTTTACAGGTGAGGATGTAGGCCTAATGAGAGGGGTTGAGCCAGTTAGGATACAGATCAAACCCAATGCTGAATTCCCACGAACACCTCAATATAAATTGACTCCAGAAACCGTGGCTGGAATAAGACCTGTGATTGAGACTATGATTGTCCAAGGTATTCTTAAGGAGATAAGAGGAAGTCCCTGCAACTCACCTATCATGGGACTGCAGAAGCCAAGTGGCAAGTACAGAATAGTGCAAGATTTGCGTTGGGTTAATGAAATTGTGATCCCATGTTGCCCTGTGGTACCGAATCCAGCTGTTATTCTATTCCAAATACCATGCAAAGCAGAATGGTTTACAGTAATAGATCTGTGTCATGCATTTTTCTCCATACCATTGCATGAAGAGAGCCAGTTTTTATTTGCGTTTAGGATGGATGATCGTGTATTAACATGGGAAAGAATTCCTCAGGGGTATACAGAAAGCCCCTCCATTTTTAGTCAATGTCTGAAAAAGAATCTTGAGGGACTGGTGATGCCCCAAGACTCAGTCTTGGTGCAATATATAGACGACCTTTTGGTCGCCTCAGAGACTGAGGATGCTTGCAGGATTGATACTGCGGCGCTGCTGAATCATTTAGCAGAGAATGGACACAAAGTGTCGCCAAACAAATTGCAGTATTGTTTGTCTGAAGTGCAGTACCTAGGTCACCGGATTGAGAAAGGAAAACGAAGGGTGTCACCAGATCGCATAGAGATGATTCTGCAAATGGGAACTCCGAAAACACAAAAAGAAGTCTGTATGTTTTTGGGAATGGTCGGCTATTGTCGACAGTGGATCCCAAATTTTTCCTTGCAAGCAAAGCCTCTGTTGAAATTGACTCGAAAGGATGTTAGTGATCCGGTACCATGGGATGACGAGTGCTTGAAAGCCTTCCGTGAGCTGAAGGAAAGTATCTGTCGTGCTCCAGCTCTTGGAATGCCGGATTATAACAAAGCGTTTTCGCTCTTTTGCTGTGAAAAGGAGGGATGTGCATTAGCAGTTCTAGTGCAGAAACATGTGGGTGCCCGTAGACCAGTAGCTTACTTTTCTGCTACATTAGATCCTGTAGCTTCTGCGTTGCCCGGATGTCTGAAGTACGTTGCTGCAACCGGTGTCAACATTGAAAGATGTGAAAGCATAGTGATGGGTTATCCGCTCACTGTTTATGTGCCCCATTCAGTAGAACTATTGATGACCCGCACAAAGACACAGTATCTGACCAATAACAGACTTACCAAGTATGAGCAGGTTATCTTGGCCGCTGAAAATGTTACCCTGAGATGTTGTACCACCCTGAACCCTGCTACATTGTTACCTGTTCCGGCAGAGGAAGGAGATGAGGATTGTGAAGAGCATGACTGCCTAGATGTTACTGACCTATCTACCAAACCCAGACCTGACATTGTCGATGAACCTTTGCCCCAATCTGATTTGATCCTTTTTGTTGATGGTTCATGCTTAAGAGACAATGAAGGGTATTTGAGAGCAGCGTTTGCTGTGTGCACCATCATGGGAGTAGTGGAAGCTGCCTGTTTAAATAGAGTATTCTCTGCTCAGGTGGCCGAAATTGTCACTTTGACACGTGCCTGTATCATTGCAGCTGATAGTCGAGTGACTGTGTATACTGAAAGTCAATACGGATTTGGTGTAGTTCACGATTTTGGGCAGTTATGGTCACAGAGGGGGTTTCTAACGTCCTCAGGGTCACCTATACGTAATGGCGAGTATGTGCGCCAACTATTGGAAGCTTTACAGAAACCTAAAGAGATAGCAGTCGTTAAATGTGCAGCTCATGGAAAGGGAGAAGATTTTGTCACAAAGGGCAACAACTATGCCGATGAAGTAGCACGATTTTGCGCTGAACATGCTTGTATTTTCAATGGAGAATATGTAGGCGAGAGCACAGAAGAGACCGAGCTCAGCATGATGTTAGCTATAGCCGATACTTGGGAGGAAGTGAAGCGGTTGCAGGATGAAGTCCCAGAAGAGGAAGCTGCTTCATGGGTCAGAGCAGGTTGCACCAAAAGAGACTATGGCATTTGGGTGTCCACAGATGAGAGAGCAGTATTACCCAATTGCCTACTGAGCCCAATGGCAAGGCAAATTCACGGAGCAGTTCATCTGGGAAGAGATGCTATGGTGCGAGTGTTTAGGCAGACATGGTTAAATCCACGCCTCCATGTGTGGGCTGAAACGGTATGTCACAGGTGTGTCACTTGTCAACAAATGAATGTTGGAAAGAGAACTGTGGTTGCATTGAGTCACATTGGCAGATCTGGAGGTCCCTTTAATAGGATACAATTAGATTTCATCGAGATGCCGAGGTGCAATAGACTGAGATATGTTTTGGTGGTGGTGTGTATCTTTTCGCGTTGGGTGGAAGCATATCCAACTAGACGATGTGACAGTCTCACAGTAGCCAAATTGTAGTTGAGAGAGGTGATCCCGAGATATGGATTTCCGACAGCAGTGGAGACAGATAGAGGAACTCATTTCCACAGTGAAATCATGAAACTATTGTGCTCTGCTTTAAATATTGATCAAAGACTGCATTGTAGCTACAGGCCCGAGGCTTCAGGTCTAGTAGAGCAGGTTAATGGCACCATCAAATCAAGAGTGGCAAAGGTGTGTTCGTCAACTTCCTTGAAATGGCCAGATGCGTTGCCCCTGGTGTTAATGAGTCTGCGTAGCACTCCTGATAGGAGAACAGGGCTTTCTCCCCACGAAATTTTGACTGGAAGAGCTATGCGTTTGCCTATGGTGCCAGCTACAGCATTGATAAACATCACTGATGATTTAGTGTTGGATTATTGTAAAGGACTGGCTGATGTGGTTACTTCTGTATCCCAGCAGGTCGAGGCTGCGACTGCATCCACCTCGAGAGACCTGCTGCATGATCTAAATCCAGGTGATTGGGTACTAGTTCGCAAACACGTGAGGAAGAGTTGTCTTGATGCTCGCTGGCGAGGACCATATCAGGTGATATTGGTCACAAGTACCGCTGTGAAGTGTGGAGGATTGCCGAATTGGATCCAGGCTTCCCACACTCGTTGAGTTCAAGTGCCTGCAGAGGAAAAGAGTCCCCTGGTTCCGAGGAGCGTGTGTAGACCTGACACAGACAACGACGAAGGCGCAGATTCAGCTGTAAGAGTTTTGGACGAAATGAAACAGCTGAGTGAGTACGAGAGACGAGAGCTGAGTGCTCCTGAACTGAGCCCAGATCCTGAAATAGATGATATTGCAGAAGTGAACCATGCACCAGAGCAAGGTGAGCAGTCTATTTCAGAAGAATCATATCAAGAGGAAGAGAGGAAAATGGATGCCGGAGCAGAAAAGTGGCCAGCAAGAAAAGAAAGGCTGAACATAAGGCTCGCATCCGAGAAAGATCTCGCTCCGATTCCTGAAACATCTGAATCAGATCAAAGCGACGCTGAAGAAAGACCAGATGGTCTGAGGCGTTCCAGAAGAGAAAGAATAGCGTCTCGAAGATACGCATCTCCTGAGTGGATGTACCTGGCTGCAAATGCAGAGCCCAGCGAAGTCCGGGAGGTTGGGAGCTGGTACGGTGAGCTACGAAGGGGACACCCTCACGATTGAAATACAGTTGCTGGTCCCAGGCGTAGAAGCATTTGGAAAGCTAACTCTACAAGTTCCAAATCCTCCAAAGCTGAGTGGATTACGTTTCCTGATCCTCAATCAGGTTATTTTCCCTTCATTTGGCCAACAGCTCACCGCGCAAGAATTGGGAGAAATTCGTGCGGAGATTTTGCAATTTGTCCTCGAAATACTTGGATCAAATATCATTAACGATGAAGATTAAGCATTAGGCCTTAGAGAGAAGATAACTTAGACCCCAGTTGAAGAAGATTTAAAATTAGGGACTTTCTAGTAGATGATGGAGTGAGGAGTAGGGCTGACAACATCTCTTCAATAGGTTTAGTATCAATCAAATGAACTTGGACATTAATTGCATGAGAGGAGAGGAGTGAAAAAAGACATTGTTCAAACAAAGAAAACAGAAAGAGACTGTGTTTTTCCCTTTTGTGCTTCGGAACAATCAGTAGAAACCATGGTGTCTGAAAAATCAACACGCAAACAGAAGTGCATCATTGGCACCCTCATTGTGGTGGTGCTTATTGTTATAACTGTGGTGATAACCTCAAACCGAGTTGCACTTCTAATAAAGAAAATGCGCCCGGGAGGAGCACCAGGCCCAAATGGCATACCAACACAGATATACAAAGTATCCACACATAAATGGGCCCCTCTGCTGGCCACCTTATTTGAGGTAACCAGAATGGGTGGGTTCATTCCAGACTCTTGGCGAGGATCTCTTCTCGTCCCCATCCATAAAAAAGGCTCGCGGGCTGACCCCGACAATTATCGGATGATAGACCTTCTCGACGTGGAAGGAAAGGCATATGCAAGTGTCCTACTGCAAGAACTGACAACCTGGGTGGAAGATCGTAAATTAATACCTTTCACACAAACCGGATTCCAAAAGGGCTGCCTCATCGAAGATAATTTGATCTGCCTAGTCCACATGATTGAAAGTACACTTACTACCAAAGGAAAATCGCTATATCTGGGTTTCATTGATTTCCGAAAAGCCTTTGACAGCGTTGTTCGCCCCAAACTTTTGGAAAAGTTAACAAAATGGGGCATCCCGCAGCCCCTCCTGAAAGCTCTCATAGCCCTATATACCGACACCTGGGTAAAAATAAGAGTTTCCTCGAGATGGTCAACTACCAACAAAATCATGACTAATAGAGGCTTAAAGCAGGGATGCATATTGGCTCCTTTACTCTTCAATCTATATCTAGCAGACCTGCCCGAGTGGCTGGCCCTCTCCCGAGCATTCCCACCACGAATTGAATCCACTAAAATTCAATCGATGCAATATGCTGATGACACGATCCTCCTTGATCAAACCCAGGTGGGCCTTCAAAGACTTTTCGATTCTCTGGCCCAGTATTGCAAAACAAACGCTTTGGAGATCAACATCACCAAAACTAAGGCAATGATAGTCTCGCGCTCACGAGCCAGAAAGCACTCCTGGTACATTGAAGGGAAGTCAATAGAGATAATGACTGCATACAAGTATCTGGGAGTTTGGATAGATCAAAAAGGGAGACCAGCGCAGCATATCACCGCAATGCAGGGAGTGGCTCGTAGCTTGGAGGGGGCTTTTGTAAGAACCAAGAAAGCCCTTCACTCTCCAGACTTTTCTCCGCTAATTAGGGTAATAGGAGCCAAATTTTTGCCGACAATAGTTTTTGACGCCATAACCTTTAAAGACAAAATGCTCACCTGGTTTGATAGAGCCCAGTCAATGTGCTTTCGTAGAGTGTTCCATCTACCCAACTCGACCTCTCATGCCCAAATCCGCATGGAGTTCTCTTTGTCATCCCAACATTGGGTAATGAAAGCAAGATTTATTGCCTATTGTTTAAAAACCAAAAAGGCTTGTGATTTTACATTAAAGAGCGCATATGGTCTCTGTTAAATAACCCTAGCACTCCCTGGAACCAATTTTTAACATTCTGCCTGGATGCATTAGAGGCTCAAGACATATGGACAAGTTCGCTGCCCATAGGGCCGATCACAAAAATCCTGACCAAACAACCAAAGATCTTGTCACTCAAACATGATGCCCTAACCGTGAAGAATCTCTCCCATGGCAGTTGGGCGTCAAAACTCTATGGCCCTAAAACACTACCACACTATTTGTCATCATCCATGAAACCACGAGTGAAACACCATCTAATGAGGTTACGTTTTGGCCTAATCCCACTGAGGGCGTATAAGTATGGCCGGAGATTTAAGGAAGATGTGCCCACACAGTGCCGTTTCTGTAAGAGCGGGGAAGAAAACGTAATTCACATCCTGTGCACCTGCAGAACCTTACTGCCATTAATAACTTTTTTGCTGCGTCCAATTTGGAGGATCCTGAACGTCCGGACATGCAAGAAGCACTAGAGGAGTGCATGAGGGGCGACTCAGCTCAGATGGCCGCCCGTTTTGTAAAATTCATGTCTGAGATTAATTCCCTGGTAACAGAAGACGATCACCAAGAATCTTTGCCCTACCAGCTATGAACCACTTTGCTCTCACGAATACTTAAAAAAAAAAAAAAAAAGCAGAATATGCACAGTGTTTTTAACCTTGTTCTGTATGAATTGCAACGATTTTAATTAATTGTGCAAATAAAATACTTTACTTACTAAACTGTGGTGATTGTTACATCTCTAGTTGGATCTCAGGATGACGGACAGAATAGGATACAGGCAACACTCACCCCACCACTCTCTGAGATAGATGAGGATGCATCCGCAAAGGATCTAGAAATGATTAAGGAAACTAGTCGTAGATTACATGTTGATTTGTCCAAGGGTGATTTTACTTTGAATGCGTATGCTCGATTATTGTATGAGTATGTGGATACCATGGAAGCGAAGGATTGCTATGTGTGTATGCAATTACCAGCCTCAGTAGAAGAAGGCATTCGATATCATCATTTGCCTGTGACCTATGGCATTACATGTAGGGCCTGATTCACAGAACTAACTTACGTCAAAAACGTAAAGTTAGTACTTTTTGGTATTCACAGAATACACTTACTCATTTTGGTATTCACAGAAGGCACTTACTCATTTCGGTATTCACAGAAGTTAGTAGTCCTAACTTTAGGACTCCTAAATGCCTTCTGTGAATACCGAAAGTCTTAACGTTAGGATTTTCTCAGTTTAGGAGTAGTAAAGTTAGAACTCCTAACTTTAGGACTCCTAAATGCCTTCTGTGAATACCGAAAGTCTTAAAGTTAGGATTTTCTCAGTTTAGGAGTAGTAAAGTTAGGACTAACTTTACTACTCCTAAACTGAGAAAATTCCTAACTTTAAGACTTTCGGTATTCACAGAAGGCATTTAGGAGTCCTAAAGTTAGGAGTCCTAACTTTACTACTCCTAAACTGAGAAAAATCCTAACTTTAAGACTTTCGGTATTCACAGAAGGCATTTAGGAGTCCTAAAGTTAGGAGTCCTAACTTTACTACTCCTAAACTGAGAAAATCCTAACTTTAAGACTTTCGGTATTCACAGAAGGCATTTAGGAGTCCTAAAGTTAGGACTACTAACTTCTGTGAATACCGAAATGAGTAAGTGCCTTCTGTGAATACCAAAATGAGTAAGTGTATTCTGTGAATACCAAAAAGTACTAACTTTACATTTTTGACGTAAGTTAGTTCTGTGAATCAGGCCCGTAGTGTGTTGTTGAGCATGTTTAATAGCAAAGCACACTTTGAGTACTATTTCTCAAATTATGATGTGGTACTCTCAGAAGTTCCCGTTCTTAAATACATGAATAAATATGATTATTATAATGAGGTAGAGCGAATGTCAAAGTATTTTGTGCCTACCATCACTTTAGATACGTCCTATGCCCATAGACACAATTTAACCTGTATGTTGACTGACATCGAAAAGAAGTTCATAGATCAGATAGAGGATCGACATTGACAGACTCTATTCAGACCAGATCCAAAGCACAAGGTTACCCCATGGACTAAAGAAGAATTAGATCATAAAGCAAAGGGGAGTTTTGGACCCATAGCTTTAGATTTCCAGCAGAAAGGGAAGTTGTGCATTAGACACCCGACCACATACTACGACAAGATATTTGTGGGTGAGAGTGATTGTGAGCACGTCTTTTTGATCGAAGAATCAATTAGAAAAGCATTATTGGACAAAATAACAGTAGTGCCCAATGTGTATGTTGTGTGTGGAAAGAATGCCTATGTGAAGTTGCCCAAAAACTGGTATGGTACGTGTTATTTAGCTGTGGTGTTTCCCAAGATTTTTCACGTGAATGATTTATGGCACTTAGAAAGGAAAGGACCTCAAAGAGGAAAACGTGGTGCGAGTGCAGGAGAAGTGATTGGGGACATATTTGGAGCCATGATACCGAGTATGGGTATTATTCTGAATGATTTAAAAATAAGAAAGTTGGCAACACTAGTGGATAAGCTCTCAATAAATATTGCTCAGATTTTATTGCTTGTAGATGGGGAGATGGTTCCGATAAGGGCTATGGTTTTGCAGAACCGTCTTGCCCTAGATGTGTTGCTAGCAAAAGCCGGAGGAGTCTGCAAATTGTTGAAAGTTCAACAGTGTTGCACTTATATTCCTGACAACAGTCGGGATATAAGGAAATATATCAATAATATTTCAGATATACACCAAGAGTTACGTGAGATGGCTGCTGAAGGACTCTGGGAGCAAGTGGGGAAAGGATTTGGCAAGATAGGCAGTTGGTTTGGAAGTTTGGGAGAAGGAATAATGGGATATATCTTTAAGCCTATTATAATAGCTGTCATTTGTATAATTGTCCTACTAGGAGCCATCAAGGCTTACAAATGGCAAAGGGCACGACATCAGGAGACTGTTTCGAGAAAGCGAGAGCGCCAACTTGAACGACTGCAGGACAGTCATTACCAGCACCTTAAGGGGTTAGAACGATTCAGACAGGGACAGCAAGCTACAGCTTCTGTTTAGGTCGGTCACTTCAACGAGGAGAAACTGCAGGAAAATAGAAAGTTGGTGTTATGACACTAGTCATAAGAGGGGGGAACTGATAGAGCGCTGATAGCACTCTATTTTGTATGAGTGCACTATACTCATGGTTTAAACTCACTCACATGTATTCGTACTGTTTGCAGTGTTTTACGACTATTAAGAAACATTTATTTGAAGCATCTAATGTTGTAAACTAGTAACGCATTTAAGTAGAACTTTGTATGTATTACGATTCCTTCATGCATAATGTGCAGGACGATATTATTTCTATATACCGTAATTGTGGTTAGTTTAAGTTGCCTGAAATTCAGGCCCAAAGTAAATGTTTCAGTTTTCCTTGCTCTCGAGAAATAAATAATTAACTGATTGTTGTGTTCAAGGTTAGAATGTTCTCATCCTACTGCAGGTGAAAGAAACACATCCTTATTTTCAGAGTTAAGGAGAGACCCGGAATGTCTTTGAAGATGGCTGGGAAGCGAGAAGGGAGGATGCCTTGCGTATCTGGTCTGTCTGGAAGCCAAGGCCACTGGAAGAAGATACCATTAATTAAATTTATTTCATGAAAGAAAAGCTACTGCTTAGAGGTACGATGGAAACTTTTAAGACGAATGACGTAGTGTGGGTTGAATCCCATCTTTTTGTATGATGCGCAGGGACAGAGAGCCCAGACTTCTGCTAGCTTACGGAGAAGAAGGAGCATCTTAGAGCAAGCTCCATAGCCATAAGCTAATACGACCCATTTGACAAGAGTACTACTTAGGAAGTCGACAAGTGCTGACACCTTTGGGGAATGATAGAAGAGAGACAGGAAGGGCCCTCATCTAGAGCAGTGTAGGGAAAGATTTTCACTTCTTTCAATGACTCGAGAACTGAATATCGCATCTATTCTGTGTTGCGTTGTGATTTTGGAATTTATAATCATTTGTCTTTTGGGCCGAATTACTTATATCTGTAAACTTGGCTCTGTATTGATTTTCCTGTACCTTTATTCTTTGCTATTGAGATGTATTTACATCCAATTGTTTTTGGCCTTATAATAAATATTCAAACTGCACTTTGGAGTTGGTGGTCTTTCCAGGCATGACAACTTTGCTGTTATTAATCTGAGTCGTTTCCTCCCCTCAACCACTTTAGGTAAATAAAAGATCGATCGCTTACGCTATATTTAGTAGGGAACATGAGGTGTGCAATTTAGCGTAATCAAGGGTGTTAGACCTGCCATCCTTGGCGTGGTTTCCCATGACCTTTTACCTCTACCTCCTGTATTTTTGACACTGTGCTGGAATTCGTTTTTGCTGGTTTAGATGCTTTGGGCACTTTGCCACTGCTGATCAGTGCCAAAGTGCAAGTGCTCCCTGGTTAAATTGTTATTGTGATTGGCTATCCATGATTGGTATATTTGCTTTACCAGTAAGTCCCTAGTAAAGTGCACTGAGTGTGCCAGGGCTGGTGATTCAAATGCTACTAGTGGGCCTGCAGCACTGATTGTGCCACCCATGGGAGTAGCCCTAAGATGCTGCCTCAGGCCTGCCACTGCAGTGCCTGTGCGCAGTTTGTGGACTGCCATGTTGTCCTGGCCAGTGTACACACTTGCCAGGCCTAACCCTACCCTTTTCTTACACCTTGGACACCCCTATGGTAGGCCCCTGGGCAGGGTGCAGTGTATGTGAAAGGTAGGACATGTGCTAGTGTGGGTAACATGTCCTGATAGTGAAATACTGCCAATTTCGTTTTTCACTATTGAAAGGCTATCTTGCCCATAGGATAACATGGGGAATGCTGTGTAACATGGTTACCTGCATATCTTCCCATAGCAGCAAGGTAGAAAGTTGGAATCTGGTACCCCTGAACTCAGAATTTAATTACACATCTTTTAGTGAAGATGGTTTTTAAATTCTAAGTTTGGAAATAGCACTTTTAGAAAGTGGCTATTTTCTTGTTCAACCTTTCTGTGTGCCTCTGCCTGTTTGTGAATTGACTGTCTGGTTTGTGAGTGACAGGGGATGGGGGTGGCTGCAGGAGGCTGGGTGAGTCAGCACTAGGCTGAATAGACCTATCTGCATGTAGAGTGGTGGGAGGAGTAGCACCTGGGTCTGAATAGGGCTGTGCCTGCCTTCCACAATGCTGGCTCCACCTCCTGTGGTGTGTCTGATGACCCTGGCCCACACTCACAAAGGAAGAAGAGGTGCCCTGGCAAAATGCACCCTGAACTGGTTTGGACTGGGTCCAGGACCCCTCACACATGGAGAACAAATACTTTTGGGGTATAAATACTAGAGCTGAAACCCCTGAACTTTAGACTACTTTTGAAATCAAGAAGAATCCCTGCCAAAGAAGATCAGCTGAAGAGACTGGAGGAGAAGTACTGCCCAAGTCTGTCTAGGGCTGGCCTGCAGTTTGCTGTTTCTACTGAGGAGAGATCTAAAGGACTTTGCTGTGTGCTGTGTCCCTTCTGCTTGAAAAAGGACTTTGCTGAGAGCTGTGTCCACCTGAAGAAAAGTCTCCAAGGGCCTGAGAAGAGCTGGCCTCCTGTTTCTGAAGTCCCAGGCACAAAAGGACTTCACCCCCAGCTACCCTGAACTTCCTTGCTGGGAGTTCCAGTCTGCCAGGAGGGCCTGTAACTGTGTGTGAGGCTTCTCTTGCTGTTGGGAGCTGGAAGCGCGACGCAACGAGAGAAGCGTGATGCCGCCACAGCAGCCGCTGTTGCATCATCGAGAAGCGTGTCGCCGCTGCCGCTGTTCGCCATCACAACACCGGAGAAGCGTGTCGACATCACCGAGGGTGTCGTCGCATCACCGGAGAAGCGTGTCGCACGGCCGTCGCATCGCTGAGGAAGCGCACCGCCGCTGATCGCCGCCGCAACACCGGAGAAGCGTGTCGCCATCACCGAGGGTGTTGTCGCATCACAGAAGAAGCGTGTCGCAGGGCCTGTCGCGGCTCAGAAGTTCACCGAGTTCGCCGCACGTCCGTCGGGCGTGCACGCATAGCATCCCCATTGTCGCATCGCAACAAAAACGCCATTTCATCGCATCGCACCGGATCAGCGCAACGCATCAAGGCGCCATTTTGTCGCACCGGAACCGGAGCACAGGAAGAACCGATGCATCGCCTTCACTTGTGCCCCTTTTGCTTGTTTTGCATTATGCATCCCAGGTACTTTGAGACTGAAAATGTCGCATTTGAGATCTACAAGTTTATTTTTGCAACAACCCTTTTTAAAGACATTCTACTGAGTTTTGTATGTTGGATTTTTGTCGTTTTGGTCTTGTTTAAGTTTAGTAAAGATATATAATTTTTCTAAACTGGTGTAGTGTCCATTTGTGGTGTTTTCACTGTGTTACTGTGAGTGTTGGTACAAATACTTTACACATTGCCTTTGGGATAAGCCTGTCTGCTCGTGCCAAGCTACCAAGGGGGTGAGCAGGGGTTATCTAAAGTGTGTATCCCCCTTACCCTGACTAGAAGCAAGGGTCCCTATTTGGACAAAGGTACCTACCTCTGCCAACTAGAGACCCCCAGTTCTAACAGGCAGTCACCACTAGGAAAACGCTGGTGGTAAGAGACAGTGAAAACTGCTAAATGCTTCCCTGGATTTACTGCAAGCTCCTGCATATACCTGAGACTGGTGTAATACGGAGAGAAATCTTTCTCTCTCTTCGTTTTTTTCTCTATGCATTTGAGCTGCATTCTGCAGCATGAATAACTTTGAGGAAGTAGCCTCACAGCATAGTATTTGTGCAGGTAGGGACTATGCAAAGCAAAACACAGTTACTGTTGCACTATGGCACAAAGGAGCCTGCATTGGTACATTGCTGGAAAAAGTGTGCCAGCACATGGAGAGACCACAACTTCACTATTTCATTTTAGATATGGTGCCGTTCTTCTCTCTTCAGATGACACAAAACAGTGCAGCAACTTTGCTTGCTGCCCTGTGTTGTATGAAGTCAGGATAACTGGGCCTTAATCTACAATAAATAGGATTCCAGAGAGCAGGAAGAGTGCCATTCAGTTTAGATTTTTCCAAATGAGCAGAACAAATCTTTGTGAGGAAAAGTGCCAGTTATGTGAAAATAAGTTTACAAGAAAAAAACACATGAATTTAAAAATTAAATCCCACATTTTTCATGTACTTTGATATGTAAGAAATTGGGTTATTGACTGAAGGGAGTGGAAGACCCACTTAGGCAAAAACACAATCCTTGTCAATATGAATCACAAAAGTCACAAAATTAACCTGTCCTTACCCCTGTGGCATCTTGCCACAAGAGCAGTCAGGCTTAACTTAGAGGCAATGCGTAAAATATGTTTGCAGTACGCAAACAGTAATTAAGTGGAAACACAATAAAAGAAAAATCCCAAACCTGATAAATAAAATTACACTAAAACTAATTAAATTGAATCAGTAGAACCAGAATGATCAATTTCCAAGTTTTTTTGGTGTAAAATAACACCTAAAGGATCAAAGCACCAACCAGGGGTATCTGATTGTGCCAGACCGGGGGGGAAAGTCAAAAGTTAAGGCTGATGGAGTGCTTTTTGATTACACGTCGTGGATTAGACCCTGTCTTGGCTTCCCTTTGGAATTAGAAACTTTCAGAAGTAAAGTGCAGAAGAAGCTAGAGTTCAGCAGGATAAGACAGCAGGCTGTGTCCAAGAAGGCCGTCTGGTCATCGGGGAGTTGGTGAATAAGGTCTTGGTGAGTCCGTCGACGATGGCAGAGAAGAAACTCACAGCTGGATTTTCAAGCTGAGGAGGTCATTGTCGTCAATGGGCAACCTGTTGCTGTCTAGACTGGTGAAGAGTTTTACCTTCAGACTTAGACAACGTTTTGGAAGTCCAAAACCTCCAGCAGGTCGAAGCTGCATGCTGTACCCGAATACCGTCACTGAAAGGTCACACTGAACAGGATTTGCTGCTATGGAGAAGACCATAGTGGGAGCTACCGCAAAGTCAGGCAAACCAGCAATGCACCTTGGGAGGATAAGCTAGCAGGTAAGTCCTGATTTTCTGTTGATTCTTTTGACACTTTTTAGTGAGACTTCCCAAATCTTAGGGTTGAGCAGGAGCATCACCTCTAACACCACTTACAAAGAGCCAGGATCTGGGGGTACCACTTGAACAGGGGGGGGTAGGACTCACGTTAACAGAGACCAGGTGCAGGGCTCAAGGTCTCTGGAGCTTGTGCAATCCCTCTGGCTCACACAGGAGGCCAGCCAACTTGCCCCTGGAGTCACTTCTCTTGGTCCTGGGTTCTAGAAGATTGTCCAGTTCTCCTCTAAGCAGCAAGACAGGTCTTCAAGCAGCATGCCAGACCTCTGGTAGCAGGAGGGCAGGCCACTGGGGTTCGAAGGCAGTCTTTCTGAAGTCTTCCACAGGTCTAGCAGTCCAATGAAGTAGTGCTCCGAGGGTCCAATATTTATAACTGGTTCCAGCCTTTGAAGTGAAGGGTCATCCTGGACTACTCCCACATCTGGTTCTGGAAGGTTCTTCTCTTATCCTGTCAAGATTCCAAGACATCTGGGGTCACAATAGACTAGTGTCAGGTTCCTTTGTGTGTGCTGGAGGGAAGCCTCTTTGAAATGTAAATGGGGCATTGAACAGCTCCACCCCTAGCAATCCTGGAAGGATAGCCCATCCTTCCTACACCAAGTCCCCTTTGTCTCACTGTCTAGCAGCAATACATTAACTCTAACAGCAGAGCCATTCACAGTCTTGTGATGCAGGACATTGGCAGCAGGCACCAAATGGTTAGGGCAAGAAAATGGCAACTTTCTCAAAGTGGCAATTTCAGATTTGTGACTTTAAATCCAACTTTACCATTTAGGAGGATTTTAAATTACAAATATTTTGAGTCCAAACAATCTTTTCACCTGCCCCAAATCAAAAGTTATCACTTATTAAATGTAATGTTATCCAATGGTAGAGATAGGCCTTGCAGTAGTGAAAAACGAATGTAGAAGTTTTTCACTAGCAGGCTTTGTAAAACTTAAACCCACATGTCTTATGCACCCTACCCTGTAGGCATTCAGGGTCTACCTTTGGGGTGACCTATTGAAAGAAAGGTTTAGGCCTGGCAAAAGGTCTATTTTGCCAGGTGGAAATGGCAGTTTAAAAACTGCATTATAAGCTCCAGTGGCAGGCCTGAGACACGTTTTAAAGGTCTACTTCAGTGGGTGGCACAATAAGTTCTGCAGGTTCACTAGTATAATTTAATTTACAGTCCTGGGCACATGTAATACCCCTTTACTAGGGACTTACAAGTAAATTAAATGTGCCAATCAGGTGTAGCCCAACTTTAGTATGTTTAAGGAAGAGAGCACAAGCACTTTAGCACTAGTTAGCAGTGGTAAAGTGCACAGAGTCCTAATTCCAACCAAAACAAGTTCAGAAAACAGGAGGGGTAAAGAATAAACATTTCGGGGAAGACCACACCAAGGATGTCAGTTCTAAAGTGTCCAACCCAGTGGAAAGTAGGGAGAGCTACCTAGCTTCATGGGAGCTCTTAAAACTGAGGAGAAAGAACCTGGAAAAACATCAGCATTGAAGTGGACAGACCCAGGATGGCGTTTCACAGTAAAGTCCATTCCTTGTAGGGAGACAGACCACATCAACAGTTTTGGGATTCTCATCCCTCCTCTGCTTCAACCATCTGAGGGATCTGTGGTATATCTGAACTCAGAAGTGAGTCCCAAACAAGTATGTTCTCAGCTTCTTCAGTGTCCAGACCACAGCAAAGGTTTCCCCCCTCAGATGCACTCGTTGAATACTGGCAAATGAATGCATGAAAAAGAATTTTAACAGCACGAATAGGGAAGCATCTCAGCACTAAGCTCAGGCAGAAAGCCACACTTCTTTACACTTCGCTAAACAAAAAGTCTTCAGACTTGCCTTAAAAATGGGATTTATAGCAAGTGCCTGAAGATGTTCTGGCAAGGAATTCCACAAGCTGGGCACCTAAAAGAGAAAGATGTTTCCCCCTCTCAAGCTTTGTGCACCCTAGGAATAGATAAAAGATTTTGATTTGATGAGCCGAGTACTCTGTGGGGTATGTATTTTGTTTTACTTTTTCCTGTATATAGGCAGTACAATTTTTGTGTACAACACTGTGAGTGATCATTAGTGCTTTGAACTTTATTCTCTGCTTAATAAGCAGTCAATGAATTTGCTTCAGGCCTTGCCGAATAGATTGCCATTTAAGGATGTTTAATACAAGTCACGCTGCCAAATTCAGTGCCTGGATACCTTCACATGAGATTAGCCGTGCTCTACAAATCCATCTGTATTGGATTGGATTCTGCACATGGTGCAGCTTGTTTGTCAAATTCAATTGAGCACCCATGTACAGGACACTGGCATACTCCTATCAAGATGTGATCAAAGCGTGCACCATGTCTTTCCAGGTTACTGCTAGGAGGAATTTTAAAGTCTTTCTTAAAGATTTGAGAAGAAAAAAGCAAATGGCTGCAGTGGACTGCACATGGGGTTTGAATGATAAGGCCATATCTTGTTGCACCCCTAGGTTTTTCTCAACTGATATTGGGAGGGTTCACCCAGCTCAGTAGGCCATAATCTCCTGGTGTTCAAGGGAGAAGAGAACACTAATACTTACATTTGGGATTTGTCAGAATTCAGTTTTGACAGCTGCTGTACATCCCGCTTGCTGTGGCCGAGAGACAACCCTGAAAGCTGTTGAACAACAAGAATCACCTCTGTGTGATGTGCATGTTTAAGCCTGAAGGTAAGACTATATGAGCTAGTGGGGGCCATATATATATTGAAAAGAGTAGGGCTAAGTGCTGACCCCTGCTGTATACCGCATCTCATTTCACTGTAGCATGAAGTATAAGGAGATAGAAAACAGCTTGTTTCCTGTTGAAGAGATAAGATTTCAACCAATTGCAAGCTTTGTCAGCAATACCAGGCTTATCCAGTCTCTTCAAAAGGATGTCATAAGACACCATATCAAATGCGCAGAAAGATTAAGAAGACTGACTACTGATTTTTTGCCTAGATCAAGATTGCCTCTGGTAAGTTCAGTAACCCCAAAAAGGTCTTATTGTGTACTACATCTTATATGAAAGCCAGACTCAGACAGGTAAATATATTAACGTTCCTTTCCATGTGTCTAGTGTTCTGGAGATTTACAGAATTTTCCAAAATTTTCCGAAACACAGGCAGTAAATTAATTAATCTTTAGTTTCTCAAAATAAAAGGGTCTAAGTTAGTTGTTTTCTCAAAAGTGGCAACTTTAATGCCTTTTTCCAGGCATGCGGCACACTTCCATGCTCCCAGGACAAACTGAATAGAGAATTTATCAGAATATCAAGAGAAGAAGCTGCAGAGTCAAAATGTGCAGAGGACAGACATCCATAGGGGAGCCAGAACTAACTTTTTGGATGATCAATTCAGATTCTGCTAATTAAATCTTCTCAAAAGTGGCTAACAAATAGCCCAAGCACTTGAGAGTGGAATCTTGAGTCGACCTTGAGTTAGATTTAATCTTGACATTTTGAAGATTGGAGTAGATGTTTTCCATTTTCTCATTAAAGAAAGTAGACAAAATATCAACAAGTGACTGAGAGGCAGGGATGGCTTGTTAGCAAGGCCTGGGTTTAAGAATGATCTGACTATTTGAAACATAGCTCCCAGTGCATTGTCTGCCACGGCAATTTGTTTGGAAAACACATCAACGTTTGCTTTTTAATTTCACAAAACTGTTTAAGAGCTACTTTGTAAGCCAACTTGTTGTCAGTGGTCCATTTCCACCTCCATTTTCTTTCCAACTATTTATCTGTGTTTTTCAGCTTGTAAGGTAGGAGAGAATCAGTTAGTTGAAAGGAGAATTTCGATTCCATTCAACTTTTTTGAGGGGTGCTGGTTTATTAAACCTGTGCTTCAGGGCAGAGTCAAAAAGAACTAACCGCCTCTTCTATTCCCTCAGTCAGGTTCAAAATAATTTTAAAATACATATCTCTAATATTTAAATCAGATATAAGATGCCAGGAATGAGTGGCACCAAGCAGCCTAACTATGTCAGGGTGGTCAGCGGAAGCTGTCAGGTAAAAAGGGACTAGAAAATGATCTGTCCAGATTAGCGGAGAGGGTTGGCCGTGAGCGTAAATTAGAAATGATAATGTCTTTATGTGTTTGGCCCGCGACTCTGCAATAAATTAAAATCAGACATGGCTGCCACTAACTGCCCCGCTATTCTGCAGTTAGGGTCATCCACATGTATGTTACAATCGCCCAGTACCATAAAGTTAAAGTACCATAGTTAAAATGAGGTGAATGTATCCGAAAGTGTTTCACTAAAATTTGGGAAGTGCATATGAGGGCGATAAATCAGAGCTCCAGACAGGAATAAGCTGTCAAATAATTGAAGTGTAAAACCAAATTGCTCGGTATGCCCCAGGCCCTCTAACTTTTTTGTGGAGCACAGGAATTCTGAGCGACATATTATCGCAATCTCACCACTGTCTCCACCATCCTGGTCCATATGGGAAAACGGAGTAGCCATCCACAATTGCAAGGGCTATATCAGGTCTGGAACTCTTATTTAGCCATGTTTCCATAAGGAATACAATATCACAAACATTATCATTTAGCAGGCCCCAAATCTCCAGTTTATGTTTGAGTAGAGGTCTGGAATTAATTAGGCAGGCTTTTAATTCACAGCTCCCTTTATTTATGCCCAGTTCGTGTGACTTGAAGCGCCCCTTCGTAATTTCCATTTCACCAAGCGATGTAGACCCTTAGCTAGGCTGCAGTTTAAAGCTGCAATTGGTGCATTTATAAGTTCCACAAACATCTATAAGATTGGAAAGAGGATTGCCACACGTGGGCAGTCGCCTGGTGGTGTACACATGGCCTTCTTCAAGTTGTCGAAGACTTTCTGGCAGGCATCTGTTCAAATTACCATATTGGGCAGCTTTTTAGAAATCAGCTCAGTGAAGGGGGCAACAATGGTTCCATAGCTTTTGACAAACACCCTGTGATATCCAGTGAGGCCTAAGAAGGCCTCATCTCAGTCTGAGTCTTGGGGCTTTCCAAGCAAGGATATCACAAATCTTGACTTGGAGGGGCTGCACCTTGCCCCCATCCACTTGGTATCCTAAGTAGACCATAGAGCCCTGCCCTATATGGCAGTTGCTGGACATGATAGTCCAGCCGGCCTCCTACTGTAGGACCTGTAGTACTTCCTGCAGGTGGAACAGGTGGTCCTCCCAGATGGAACTGAAGATTGCAGTGTCATCCAGGTAGGTGGAACTGAAAGCCTCCATCCCAGCCAGGACTCTGTTGTCTAACCTCTGTAAGGTAGCTGGGGCATTCTTCAACCCAAAGGGCATCACCCTAAACTAGATGTAGCCCTCTGGGGAGGAGAATAAAGACCTCTCTTTAGCCCCCTCAGTTAACGCAATCTGCCATCATCCAGATGTCAAATCAAAGGCACTAAGGAACTTGGTAGATCCCAACCTATCTATGAGCTCTATGAGCTCATCAGCTCTGGTAATGAGGTTTGCATCAGTCTTGGTTACTAAGTTGAGCCCTCTATAGTCCACGCAGAACTGGAGTTCTAGGGTGGTGCCCTGTGGACCAGGGACTGTTGGAGTGCTCAATCACCCCTAGTTCCAGCATCTTGGACACCTCCTTCTTGATGCTGGCTCTCACCTTGTAAGGCAGCATACAAATCTTATTTTTAACAGGCGTGCTCTCCCCAGTATCTATGTCAAGGTTACACAAGTAAGTGAGCAAGGGGTTACTAAGAATAAAGATGCAAACTGCACTAGCAAGTAGCAACAGCCCCTCTGCTGTTCTGTGTTCCAAGTAGGGGAGAGGTTGACACCTTCCACTGACCCATCCTGCTCTTTGGAAGAGAGAAGGTCGAGCAGAGGCTCACTCTCCTTCACTCCATCATCTGTAACCAGCAGCATGGTAATATCTGAACTCTCATATAGTGGCTTGAGGTGATTGACATTTAGGACCCATAAGGAGTTCCTGGGGTCATGAGGTTCACCAGGAAGGTGACCGCTCCCTTTCTCTCCTTTGCCTTATAAGGCCCAGACTACTTGACTTGTAAGGCCCTTGAATCTACTGGCTCCATTATCCACACGTTTTGGCCAAGCTGAAACTCAACCACAGTGGCCTTCTGGCCATGCCAGAACTTCATAATCTTCTGGCCTGCTTCCAGGTTCTCAGTAGCCTTCTTCCAGTAACACTTCACCTAAGTCCCGATAGCTAAAATGTAGCTGACTACATCCTGCAGTGTTACTTTGGTTTTTGCCCCCACCTCTCCTTCACCAGCCTGAGATGCCCTCTCACAGGCTGGCCATACAGGAGCTCACAGGGACTGAACCCAACTCCTTTTTGAGACACCTCCCTGTAGACAAAAAGAAGGCATGGAAATAGTACATCCCAACTCATGGGCTCTGACAGGCCCATAATCATGACTTTAAGTGTCTTGTTGGACCTCTCAGTAGGCCCATTGATCTGGGGGTGATAGGGTGTGGAGATCTTGTAAGTTATTCCACATTAAATCCACATAGAATGTGTAATCTGACATGAAATTGGGGCCCCTGTCAGACACCACTTCTTTGAGGAATCCCACCCAGGTAAAAATTCCCATCAGGGCCCAGGCCACTGCAGGTGCAGTCACTGACCTCAGAGGTATGGCCTTTGGGTATGTAGTAGCATGATCCACCAAGACCAGGATGAACCTGTTGCCTAGGGCAGTATTGGGGTCCAAGGGCCTATTCATGTCAATGCCTACTCTTTCAAAGGGGTGCCAATGACAGCTAGGGGAACCAGGGGAGCCTTTCACTTCCCCCTGATTCACAGTGTCCTGACAGGTAGGACAGGGCCTGCAGAATGCATCTGAGGTCACTCTCATCCGTGGCCAGTAAAAGTGGGTGACAAGCCTGGCAAAGGTCTTGTCTTACCCCAGAGGTCCTGCTGGGTGTACATCATGAGCCAGACCCAGTAGGAAACCTCAGTAGCATTGAGGGCCACCAACACATAGGTTGCCCCAGACTCAGGAACCTTAGGCTCTCCATACAGGTGGTCATTCTCTCAATTGATCAGATGATATCCAGCTTTATCACCAACTGCTTGGGCCTTGGCCAGCCACTTAAGGCCCTCAAGAATAGGACATTCATTCAAAGGTTTGCAGAATTCCTCCTTGTTGGACTTTACCCCAGCTTGCCAACCAGACAGCTCATGTAAGCCCCCAGGGAAGCAAGTACTCCCCCTGTAGGTTCTGGAGCATTTCCCACAGGCTAAGACTCCTCCCAGACCACAGGCATTTCAGGTGCAGCTTTCCCACACCCAATGCCCCTTCTCTTTTCAGTACATATCCAAGCCATTCTTCTAGGCTGGTGGCCCTCTTGATTACCCTCTCGGGATCCATTGGATCTTGTGTTTAGGCAAACGCACTCAGGCAACCCTAACATCTCCAGGTGGAACCTGAGCTCCACCTCCTTCCAGAAGATGCGGTCTAAGTGATTACTGTTCGAAATGGAGGTCTCTAGTTGGGAGAGGTAGGTACCTTTGTCCAAGAAGGGACCCTTCTTCCTAGTCAGGGTAAGGGGGATACACTTCTAAAATAACCCCTGCTCACCCCCTTGGTAGCTTGGCATGAGCAGACAGGCTTATCTCAGAGGCAGTGTGTAAAGCATTTTTGCATGCATACAGTAACACAGTAAAAACACTACAAATGGACACACCATCCGCTTAGAAAAATAAGCAAATCTTTATCTAAACTAACAAGACCAAATACGACAAAAATTCAACATACAATACTGTAAAAATAGTTACTTTGCAAGATAACCTTCAATTTGCAAGAATAGCTGAAAAACACAATTCTTCCGAGTTGGTAGCTTCATCTGGGACTACCACGATGCTGAGAAAGACAGAGTCTAACAGTTCCAGCCGACCACGTCAGTACAGACCAGCTACAGCATCGACAGACTCGTAGACAGTACTATTTGACTCCACGGGGATTGAGGCAATGAGAACCGCACTTATCCTACTGTGGGGATAGTTAGAAACTAACTTGGGTGCACAGAACCAGAAGTTCAACTCCCCTAAACTTCCTAAGGTTAATAAACCCTTAACCCATGAATCAATACACAATGGTTCAGCACCTAACATTGTGTGAATCAAATAATTTTACATCGAGTAAGAGTTCAGCAAAAGCACTTTGGATAGTGTGACACAAATTACATGTTTCTTAATACAAAACATCAATCGGACATATTCTCTTTATAATCCTTTATTCTTTTATCTTCTTCTTCATAATCAATTAAGAACCGTAGCCAACGCTTTTCGTCCTCTCGTACTTCTTCAGGGCTACAATGACATACATAAATATTTATTTTATTTACAATATTTACAAATTAATAAAACAAACATACAACATGGTAAATTCTGACATGACAATTCCTATACATCATTAATTTTTGTAAATAATGATAAATCCTCTTATTGCCCATAAGTGAAAAAAGATGCAAAATCAATGCACATTATATTAAACAAGCTGAACTCATTCATCAACAACATTTTCACCAATACATTGTGAATTCGGTAGACTTGTTAATCCTTTGGTGTCTAGATTTTTTACCCTCACTTTGCGCTCAAACCAATTAGTTTTGCAAATAAGGTTTATTTTTTAGATTTTGTTTCTTTAATTTATTTATGAGGAGATGGAGCTGAATATACTCAGTATTATTAAGTAGAACCCTTACCGCTCAGTAAAATTCTTCTCAATTTGGCTAGACGGTATGATTCTGTTAATGCCTCTGTCTATGGTCGCATGTATCACTGTTTACGTTGTGGGTTGTTCCTGTAATAAAATCATTGTTGGAAGCAGCATTTGTAGTCTGAAACTTAGAATACAGGAGCATGTGAGAGCCATCCGACATGAAGATGATAAATATCCAGTAGCCACACATATACATGAAACACACACCACAGAAACTAAGGTTTGGTTCCATGCAATAGAACACATAACGGCTAATGTGAGAGGAGGTAATAGAGAACTGGCACTAAGACAGGCAGAGGCTAGTTGGATTTGCTGTTTAAGGACAATATCGACTGGACTCAATACTAATAATGAACTCTATCACTTTCTAAGATGTCGACTTTTCAATTCCAGAAGGTTCAATAAGAGCTAATGAGTCTTAGATAAGCTCAATAGTCACAAATCTTTTTGCGGCTTGTACATTTTCTATTCTTGAAGTTCTATAAAAATGTATGATAGGGGGATTATGTCACATTCTATATTATAGTCTGATATCTAAGACTAGTCTATTCTAGGTCTTATATGCTTTGTTACAATTCAAAACTGACCTCTATCAGTTTTAGACTCTTGTTTTATGGACTAAGCTAGAATGTTTCATTCCTTCTCAAAATATATAATTCCTTTAATGGAGTTGTGTTCATGACTCTGTCTTTCACATTTATTGTTCACGGTGCTGAAAACACGACTTTCTAGTCATCATGAAAAGACTCTGGTAGTAATTCCATATACTCTATTGAGCTTATATGGCTTTATTATTTGATTGCTCAGTCAGAATTTTGTGTCTTGACCTTGTTCCTGCACAGGTTTCTGAAAGTCAGATACTGTGGCGCCATCATCCCCACTAGAAATTAACAGGTATAGTGTCATGTCCATTATTATGGAGGAAACTTCAGTTAAAGATGGCGCTCTCACTTGTGTCAATTATCACCTTGTGTGTCGGTTTCAGTGATAATGATATGATTAAAGTTGATTTGGCATGTGAAACGGTCTGAACACTTTCTTCTGCTCAGGTATTTTGTTCTGTTAAGAAATTCAAATTTTGCGTGTATAATATTCGGTTAGAATCAAAATAGTATTGCTTTTACTGGACTATGGTCCTATACATCTGCTCTGACATTATCATGCAGAACTAAGGTTGTGAGATACCTTAAATAGATGACGCCGGTTACATCTCAGTCTCCATCATATATCGTAAAGTAGTACTATGGTGTTTTAACACTCTCTTAAAGATGGCGTGGGTCATATGACTTTCACGCAAACTTTGCATCAAGGTATATGTATGTAATACAGGGCATGGTCTCAATATGATACGATAAATTTGACTCCATGACAATATAAAGATTAAAATATATATGTTTCTTCATACTACACTGCCTTCATGTATCCATCTAGTTTATACGGCGCTTTGAATAACAATGTAGATTTTAGTAATGCAAAAATATCCACTTCAAGATGGCTCTGACAAAATAGTACTATTTCTGTGTTCAATGCTAACCTGTCTCAGGTGTGGAGGCCTAGGCGGGATATTTAAACGCTTTGTTTAGAACGCTAGGGTTTCATCTTATATTACATCATGGAACCCTGTGCGTGGAGAAACTGGGAAATCTGTGAGTATTTAAGATGCTATGTCTGTTACTTTTGTTGTAATATCACTGTGATATATAAATACTGCTCGGGTGGTATCATGCACTCTTAAAAGCGTTTATATTATCGCAACTTTGACAAGATAATTAATCTCGAAATTATGCACAACACTTGGCATTCTTTATATATGGCCACATTACATAGAGTGCTAGCTATGGCTTGTAAGTAACTCTTTTTAAAGATGGCGCAGGTTAAATCATTTCTATGCGCCTTACCCCTACACCCTTTTTTTTTAACATGTACAGTTTTAGAGGGGCTTTCAAGACGTTTTTGAAATTTGTGAGATGAAATTTTAATGGTAATTTCAATAAGATCATTGAATTTATGATAATGCACGATTCTTTGATGTTTTTGATATTTCTGGACATCTGATTGCAATGATTGAGGTATATAAATTCTCCTTGTCAAGATGGCACTAGATAAAAACTGTTACCTGCGCTTTGCGCCCACACTACTTATATGTGAGCGAGCGAGGTGTCCCTTTAAATATGGTATCGAATCTTATGAGATGTACTCTTTGTATGATCAAATTGCTCTTAAATGCTCAGTTCGATATACTATTGTGCATCGTTGATTTATGGTATTTTAATAGATGGCGCCTGTCTGATCACGCTTTTTGTGCTTATGTTTTCGGTTGCACACAACTGTTTGTGTAGCTTATGAACTTAATGAACAACATTTGAAATAGTAATATATGAACTTACATCTTCAAAATCATTTTCCCCGTGATGAGAGGATATTAGTTTGTGAGATTAACTTCGATGAGTCCAAATGATCTAAGCTATTTTCTTGCTGTGCTGATCAAAAGTGGCAGCACATGGGAATTGTCTTAATGTGATACTCTGTAGTGGGCCTCTTCCTGATGGTTATTTGTATTCCTGCTTACTTTCTTTTTATTAATGGGTGTTTAAAGAGGGATCTGTCTCCATTTGACACAATGAAGTTGTCTAACAAGCCTTGTCGTATAGAGTTTGACTCCAACTAAATTCGTTTAGAAAATTAAAAATAATTTATAATTTGATTTAGATTAATGAAAGACATTTTAACAATATAATGATCATTTCAATTCATCACTTTTGGTCTTAGGTCCTTGAACTATAGGACGTCACCAATTGGAGTGGAACGGTCATTCTGAATATTGTAGATGAGGACATCTTTCACATCTTTTTAAATTACGGTTTTATGACAAACAACCATGCAGACGCACCTCATTTTGAGAGGTATGAATCACAATTAATTGCATATTTTTAAAGGTCTAAAGAACATACTATGACAGAACAATTTATTAGGACCCCCCCCCCACAGTTTTTTCACTTATATATTTTTGAACGGCGTCGGTGAGTTCCGGGCAGCATGAAGCGAGGAGTGTGGAGTGCGGTGCCCACAGGACGCGGTGCAAGCAACGACTCGGTGAGGGTCACCCAAGGATGCGGTGCAAAGTGCGGCAGTGCCTTCTGCGGTGCCTTCAGGACACGGAACCAGTGATGGACTCGGTAACAAAGTCGGGTGCTCTTTTCTTCTGCGGCAACTGAAGCCAGCGGTTCCAGAAAAGGTGCCCAGAAGGATGGTGAAGTCTTTGTTGTTCCTGAGACTTCTTGAACAGGGAGCAAGCTCTACCTCAAGCCCTTGGAGATACTTTGTCAAGCAGGATACATACACAGTCCCTCTCCTTGGCAAAATAAGCTACTGCAGGCCAACCCCAGACAGCACACAGCAAAGAAGCAGTACTACTCCTCCAGCTTCTCCCAGCTCTTCTCCTTGGCAGAGGTTCCTCTTGAATTCCAAAAGTGTTCTAAGGTTCAGGGGACTGGGCCCCTTCTTTTATAGTGCAAAATCCTTTGTTCTCTGGAGGCAGAGTGTGACTGTGCTCTGCAAAACCAGTTCTGTCCTCTTTGGCCCAGCTTCCTGGCAGGAGGTGGAGACAGTTTGTCAAAAACAGGCCAGGCCCATTCAGGTGTGAAAGAAATGTCCGCCCCTACTCAGAATGCAGCCCAGGTCTATTCAGCCCAGGACTCACCTTGGAAAGGCAGGACACACCTCACCACCCAAGTGGCTGTCTGAAAAGAAAGCACATCCCCATTCCCTGTCACTCCAAAGCCAGACAGTCAATACACAAACCTAGCAGAGGCACTCTGGATGGCTAAGCAAGAAAACACCTACTTTCTAAAAGTGGTATTTCAAACCCAGAATGTAAAAATCATCCTTACTAAAAGATGCATCTTTAGAGTCTGAGTTTAGGCATACTAAACACCATTGTCCTATCTTGTTCCCATGGGCATTTATACTTATAAGATGTTATAAGTAAACTCCCCATTCTATCCTATGGGACAGATAGCCTTCCAATAGTGAACAGCGAAATTGGCAGTATTTCACTATCAGGACATGCCACACACATCAGGGCATGTCCCACCTTCACATACACTGCACCCTGCCCACAGGGGTACCTTGGGCCTACCTTAGGGCTGACTCACATGTAAGAAAAGGGAAGGTTAGGGCCTGGCAAGTGGGTGCACTTGCCAGGTCGACATGGCAGTACCAAACTGCACACAGACACTGCAGTGGTAGGCCTGATACCCTTTTGCAAGGTTGCTTGTGTGGGTGGCACAATCAGTGCTGCCATCCCACTAGCAGCATTTACCGGCCCTGGGCACACACAGTGCACTGCACTAGCAACTTAACAGTAATCCAAATAAGCCAATTAGGGAAACACTAATCCATGACATCAATTTACAGAGTAAACACTCACACTCTGGCACTGAACAGCAGTGGCAAAGTGCCCAAACCAACTAGACCAGCAAAAACAGTCCAACAGACAGTAAAAACACAGTAGGCAAAGGCAAAAATACAGGGGAAACCCATGCCAAGGATGCCAGGTCTAACAATTACCATAAGTATACTAAAACGTGATGGATGTAATACTTGAATTAATCCCAGCCACTGGTAATCACTTGGGGCAGCATCCCAATCAATTGTTATTTTGCACGCCACCTCAGTTTCGACCCAGCTACATGCAAATCAGTCTTGACTTTGCTCCACTAGGAACAGCCTGGCCCGAACTGCCAAGCCAAATCCTCCCTGAACCGCAACACAAACACCCAGGACCAGTTTTGCCCTTGTTATGGGCTCATGAGCCAGGTACAGGGAGGACCTGGCTTGGCATTTCGGACTGGATTGTTCCCATGAGGAAAAGGGTCATGGCTGATTTGCATATTGTTGGATCCAAATTGAGGTGGCATGGTGAGCAATTGAATGATAGGTTGGGGTACTACCCCGAGCTATTGGTAGTGGTAAGACTCATTGCAAGCAGCCTCCCTTCGCCTTTTGTGTGTTCTAAGTTTTTAACAACATAGCAGGATTCACAGTTACCATAAAGTAACCTGCACTCAGAACCACAGAATAGTGACTCTCATGGTTGTATGTAACACAAACCTGGAGGAACACATTAGGGATTATCTGCTCTGAGGACATCAGATGACACCTAACTGTAGTCATACTAGCTCTTTTGTCTCTCAGAGCCTCCAGGTGCTGCCCATAGATGGTGACTCACTGCCTATACTTGGAAGTATTGGTAGGCATGTGTCTTTTGGAACCATCTCCTTGTCACCCAGGGACACTAGCATAACCTCTGCACTACCCCCATGCTAACTGGGATGACCTCCTCCTCTAAACGCTTCACTTGCCATCCCTAGTGTTGGCCCACCAGTTGGGGGCTGTGCCCTCTTGGGGCATTTAGCATCTCCCTTGATGTGCCTGTACCTATAGCAATCATGGCATTTGGGGGAATACTTCCCTGGGAACGTCTTATCCATTATCCCATTCTTCTTTTAGTCAGGTTGGGACTAGGGATCATTTCCCTGAGAACTGTTTTGGGGCCTTTAGAGAATTGTTTGCTCTTATGTTTGCCCCCCCTTCTTCTGGTGGGGACCCTGTCCACCCTTTTGGTGATCCCCCAAATATCTATTTATGGACCCTGGTGCGGAGCCAGCTGTTCGCCTCCTTAGCAAGCTTCCTGGGGTCACTGAGCTTAATATCCACTAAGTGTTGGCGCAGCTCTACAAAACAATTACTGAGGGCCTGATTCACAGAACTAACTTACGTCAAAAACGTAAAGTTAGTACTTTTTGGTATTCACAGAATACACTTACTCATTTTGGTATTCACAGAATGAACTTACTTATTTCGGTATTCACAGAAGTTAGTAGTCCTAACTTTAGGACTCCTAAATGCCTTCTGTGAATACCGAAAGTCTTAAAGTTAGGATTTTTCTCAGTTTAGGAGTAGTAAAGTTAGGACTCCTAACTTTAGGACTCCTAATTGCCTTCTGTGAATACCGAAAGTCTTAAAGTTAGGATTTTTCTCAGTTTAGGAGCAGTAAAGTTAGGACTCCTAACTTTAGGACTCCTAAATGCCTTCTGTGAATACCGAAAGTCTTAAAGTTAGGATTTTTCTCAGTTTAGGAGTTAGGAGTCCTAAAGTTAGGAGTCCTAACTTTACTACTCCTAAACTGAGAAAATCCTAACTTTAAGACTTTCGGTACTCACAGAAGGCATTTAGGAGTCCTAAAGTTAGGACTACTAACTTCTGTGAATACCGAAATGAGTAAGTTCATTCTGTGAATACCAAAATGAGTAAGTGTATTCTGTGAATACCAAAAAGTACTAACTTTACGTTTTTGACGTAAGTTAGTTCTGTGAATCAGGCCCTGAATATGTGCTCTCCGACAATCAGATTATACACCCTCTTTAAAAACTCACATCACTGCCCTTCACCCAGTCATCCAGTGCCTTGCAAAGTAATCCACATATTCTACCCAGGTTGTTGGGTTAGCTTCTGGCTGTTCCAGTACTCCTGCCTATACTTCTCAAGGGTGAGGTCATGCTTCCTGACAAGGGCATCCTTCATGAGGAAACACCTCATCCTGTCCCCCTTCCCTTGGGCCAGTAATGCATAGATGTGTAGCGCTACAAAATGAAAATTTACATTCATTGCCTAGCAACTGCAGCCAGAAGAAAACGTTCTTATAAGTAATAAAAATGAAACTGACATGTTTAAATTGTTAACTGGCTCATGCATAATGTAAAAAGATGGCTCCAAAATATCTGAATTTGTATTTCAAAATTTGTATTGCATGTCTGTCTAACCTACATAAATTATTATCTTTGTGAGTTTCATCTTCAAATGCTTTAAATCAGTGACAAGCATACATGAAAGGAGAGGATTTTGGCTAGAACAGCTAGCGCCAGACATGTGGTCACTTTCATGGGACTCAACAGAACGATCAAGACAAATGTCTATGCTGTGACCTCATCATCACTGTGTGATAACCTTTTTATTAAATGCATTTAGGGGTGTGCAAGCACCTCCAATGATCAATAGCCCATTCGAGAGGGAGTAGTACATATTTCCTGCATATCGATAACAGAAAAGGGCATGTGTATAAGTTTATAGTCACTAAGAACAACATACTCATAGCGTAAAGTTTAAACGTGTTTTTTCAGTTTTCTTTTTTGTTCCTATAAATGAAGTGATTTTAAAGTTTAAGTAACGATATAGGAGTTAGAGACTTGATGTACTTAAAGACTGATAGCAAAAAATGAACTCTAATTGATCACCGACTTTTTGTGTCCAGTCTTTAATTTTGCAATGCAACCTATGTACTATTGCGGTGCATCTTAAAATCTCAAGTTGCAAGGAGCCACCTGCCAAATGAAGATCAATTAGGCAGGTGACATTTTGTGATTCCCACTGACTGTCTGCGAATACATGAATTAGTGCAAGGAACAGCTAAGCACCATCCCAATTTATATAGGGCGACCCACGACAACAGAGTACTTTACCAAGAAAAAGTTGAGCATGCTCGCAATCCTTATCACTCATAGGGACATATTTACGAGAGCATTGCGCCACTGGAGCATCACTTTTTAGGACGCTCCAGTGGCGCAGTGCCCTGCTCCATATCTCTAAAGCAGCAATAAGCCACTTTACGTGGCTAAACGCCGCTTTGTTAATATCGCATCCTTTCACGCAGGTATCTGTGTGAAAGGGGTGTGCAATGGGTGTTGCTGTGGGAGTTCCACTGCAACACCCATTGCTTTTTGAAGCTACCCCAGATTTACACGTATGTGTAAATATGAGCAAGTGCCAAATACTAACGCCACTGAATAGCAGGTGTTAGATTGGTGCAACAAGGAGAAATACTTTTATTTCTCTTAGTTTTTGGTCATTCTATATGTGCTGTATTCTGCAGCAAACATTGAAAGAGCAAATCGCCTTTAATGATTGTTTATGTGCAGGAAGGTGCCCCTTCCTGCACATAAACAATCATCCATGTAACACAGACAACTTTGCACCATGGTGCAAGGGTGTCTGTTTTGGTGCTAGCCAGCTTTTTTTTAGCGCCAGCAGAAGGGAAAAAACAGGGGTGCACTGTATTCTTGTGAAAATAGTGCATTTCCTGTGTCTTTGAAATGACACAGCACTGCGCTGCTAAATTGCTTGCAGCGCTGTGCTGCATTATTTTTTTTGTAAATATGTCCCATAATGAGCTGGGTTCTTACTATATAATAAAGAAATTACTGTGAGCAACATAAACTTATTTACAACATTTTTTAGTATTTATATTAATACAAAAATATAAACATATTCACATAAATGCATGAGCAGTAATTATTTTTACTTAGGCTAGGTATAAAAATAAAAGTGATAGTAGCAGATCATACAATGAGGATTTTTTTTTTTTAAATTCATAATATTCTACTAAAACATATGTCCCCAGATCATGTCATGATGGGAAAATTATCTGCTTGTGGTTAAACTATATTGGGGCATATTATCAACGGCCAGCGATAATTATCGCTGGCCGTGCTTAGCGATAGATTTCTTATCGCTGGCTATCTCCGGAAATTATCGCCCTGGTAGCGCGTTATTAACAACACGCTTCTCCAGGGCGATAAAAATTCCAGAGATAGCGAGGTTATCGCCGTTTTGCAGGGAACATCGCTGGTTTTCAGCGATGTTCCCTGCAAACGGCGATAACTTCTGCTGATACGACCCTGTGGTCGTATCAGCACAATCCACCCCTATGTTAGGGATGGCTAAGTCGGGATAATAGCAGACGTTAGATTTTGGCGAAAACGGCCGTTTTCGCTAAAATCTAACGTCTGCTATCATCTGTGGGCTGCCTTGTAAATATCGCGATGTGCACATCGGCGATATTTACAACGTAGCCCATCTGGGGTACGCTCAGTAACGCCCACCTTGCATCTCATTAGAGATGCAGGATGGGCGTTGGGGAAAGAGGCGATAGTGCAGGGATTCACGCGATAGCGTGACCTTGCTGATTAGGCGATAGGATTATCGCCGCTTTCCGTCCATAAACGGACGCTAAAGCGGCGATAATTGACTATCGCCTGGTTGTTAATATGCCCCTTATTTCGTTAAGACTTCTTTTGTTTCCTTCTCAAAAGGCCCTTAACGTGGCTTTTGTTATTAGCCCAGCATTCCCCATTTTTGGACTAGCTAAGGTTTGGAGTTTCTATTCCTTCCTAGAATGTTTTACATTACTATTTAAGATAAGAAGGTGTGTTCATCCTGGAGGACCTTGTTTGTGATACAAGCAGTTTCAGGAATATATTTTGTATCCATTAGGAGCCAGTTCAGAGATCATAAAACTGGAGAACTGTACTCTGTCTTGTATGCATTCTTTCATACTTCAAGTGGGGCAAATGATTAGTTTTTTGTTGAATTCATTATTTAGTAAGAATTATTGTGTTTCCTTCTTAAAGGGCTGGTACGAGGCTTTTGTTACCATCCCCCGTGGCACAGCATTCTCAGTTTTTATACTGGTTAAGTGTTTTTTTTTACTTCTGCAGTTTCTATTTCTTGCTAGAATGTTTTACATTGCTGATTAAGGTAAGAGGTGCGTTGAGCTGCACACAAGATAACGGCATTCTCGTGAGCTCCCAAGCCACAGCCAGGAATCCCTCACCAACCTGAATCATTAAGAGCCTGCAAACCGACCAAACTGCCCTGATTTGTCTCCCTGTCATTTGCAACACCCAAGAAGTTGTCTGCGGCTGCCTGCAGCATGGGTGGTGTGACTGCCGCTTAAGGAGTGTTACCTCCCGACCACCCAAGATGAGGGGCGCCACCAAGAGTTAGGCCTGGAGGCGGCTGGATGTGCAGGCTGAGGCTGCTGAGAAAACAAGGCAGCTCTCTGGTGGGACAGACAGTGAGGAGCAGCAACAGCGAGGAGCACACTTTGCCTGCTGGAGGGGAACCCATCACGTAATGCTGTTGAGGGCTGATGTGGCTGAAAATAATGGTCCGACGCTGTGTGGCCTGGCAGTCAGATGAGTAGCTGCGGCCCTGGCTGACGACTGTGGTGAACAGAAGGGTGAGCCACCATGCTGGCAGTATGCTGCCTGTGGAAGGGTAATGCCTGGTGGGAAACCAGGGGACTTCTGAGAAAGATGTTTGGAGGTGATTGAGTCTCTTGAGCAGGGCGCGGAGCTGGGGACACCTGGAACGGGCACAGATGTGAGGCCGATTGGACGACTGTGGAATTGGGGTGCTGCACTGAGAGTGCCCCTCAGAAGGAGCTAATCTGCAGGGATACGTGAGAAGGTGAAAAGATCAGGGACCAGAGACTAGTAGCCCCCACACTGCTATCACTGGAAGAAGAGCCGAGAGGTATAGGCTAGGGGGTGCAGCAGGAGCTAACATTTGCCAAGACATCTCCTAGGGCAAGACAACATCTTACGCTCCATGTGACTCTTGCTGCAGAACACTTGACATTGATGCACTGCTGGTCCTCTTAAACAGGAGGGCCTATGTCTCAGACTTTCAGTGGCATGGTGGGGGAAGCAACAATAAGCAGGAGCCTGGAGGAGGTACCTTGCGGTCAAAGGCCAAGACCAATTGCCATCCCACTGCACAGCACAGACTAGCAGAGCTCAGAAGACACTGTTGAGAATGAAGCCCTGAGATCACACTGAACCAAATACTAGGTGCTATTAACTCCTCCAGAGAGGTCTTGGAAACTAAAATAGACAAAGTTTGGCTGGACCGTGGTATCCTGAGGGAGGAACACAAATGTCTGATCAGTAAGGACAAATGCAATGAGGACGCGCTTGGAGAAAGGCAATCTTTAGTGAACACCCTCTGACACAGCTGCCAACCCTCCTAGAGAGGAGTGGAGACCCTGGATTGCAGGGCGGAGGTTTTGGAGGGTTGCAACAGGAGAAACAACACTTGAGTGTTTGGGCTGCCGGAGTGAGTGGAAGGCTCTGACATACTGGCACATGCATCAAGGTAGGCTTTTGCGATTCCTTAATTGCGATTATTAAGGAATCGCAATTAAGGAATCGCAAAAGCCTATGCATGTAGGAATCGCTATAAAAATAGCGATTCCTAAACATTCCTTAATTGCGACTCGCAAATTGCGAGTCGCAATTAAGGAATGCCGTCCCATTCATGCCTATGGGCCCACAGGCCCATAGGAATGAGTTGGAGATTGCATGAGCAATTTGCGAGTACCAGTAGGTACTCGCAAATTGCTCATGCAATTTCAAGGGTGCAAGGGTGTCAAAATAACACCTTGTTGCACCCCTGAAATTATGATGTGCACCCATGTTGCGCACACACATGCCCCAAGGGCATGTGTGTGTGTAACCTAAAACTTTAAAAAATGGATTTTAGTGCATTTTTTAAAGTTTTTGCAATTTACCATGAAGTTCAACTTTATGGTAAATTGCGCCCCGTAGTAGCGAAATCGCTAATTTTTTAACTTTGTTGCATTGCATTTAAGGAATCTCAATTTGCGATTCCTTAAATGCAATCGCAATTTAAGTAATCGCAATTTAGAGATTCCTTAAATTGCGAATTTTGCATTTGGGATGATGCATCCCAAATGCAAAAATACAGGTCGCAAAGGGGCAGATTCTGCGAATCTGCCCGTTTGCGACCCGATTTTCGGATGATGCATGGGGCCCATAGTTGGTTACCTAGAAAAATGGATTGTGGCAGAGGTGGCACAGCAGGGTCTGTCACCCTTTTTTGCACTGGAGAATGCCCATAGAATGCCCACCAGCCACCCACTTCCTAGAGGGCAACCCTGCCTAGTGGTGATGCCCCTCCTTCATTTTGAATACAGAGACAGGATCCTGCAGAAGGCGCAAACCCACAGGAACCTTCAAGTAGAAAATAGCTGCATGCTGATCTTTCCGGACTACACACTTGCAGTGCAACAGATGCCAGCATCATTCTTGGCAGTTAAAAAGGAACCGTGCAATGCTGGCCCTAAATAAATGCTTATGTTTCCTGCGTGATTTAAAATAATTGTTGATGATCCCGTCCTGATCTTTGATGACATTCCTGGAGCCTGAGACTGGCTTGAACAGTATAAAGCAGACATGGATGGTGGGGTATGGCATTGACTACCAACCCCTAAGTGAAAAAGTCACAGACAGTGCATCAGACTCAGGGCGCGGAAACCATCAAAACTACAGGCTGCAAAGTGACGCTTGAAATCCTTGGTAACATCAAATGCATTCAGTGCATAGACACAGTGGATCCAGAGCAGAGGCATATCAGAGCCATCAATGGAAAGCATGGTCCTAGAGAGGGACAAGGGGGACACTGGGAGATGCCATGAATGGCAGATGACCTGTCAGAAGGCACACTGGACTTAACCGACTTTCCATAGGAGCAGATGCCTGGTCCCAACTCCTCTCAATGGTAGAGCATCCAGACCGTATTTAAAATCTGAACAACGCTTCCACATGGGGGAAAGGGGAAGTGGGAGAAAAGAGAGACTGCCTCCAGATCCAGTGATCGTCAGCTACTCCTCAGCCTTTTCGAATTACAGCTCTACGCTCAATCTGTTGAGAAATAACAGGACCTAATGACACATTAAATACCCAACATTAGAATTGTAAGTTTCATCACATAGGAATTAACAATATAAGTATAATCTCTCTAGGACCTTCACACACACACACCTGGATCTCTAGATAGGCTAGCTTCTCTCTGTAGGATTTTAGTTAGTCTTAATATTTTATCCTTACATATTTCAAATGATTTCTTGTGATGAAAACCGTTTTCTGAATCAAAAGACATGGAAAGGGAAAATGTCTTTTCTTAGGAAATTAAGTCAGTACTGAACCTAAGAGTCTTTAGGAATTCGAGCTTTCATATATCCAAAAGGTAGAACCAGAAAAGGAACGCTCTTACTGTCCAAACAGGAGTCTTCACAACAGGAATCCTTCTCTTCAAGACACGAGGCAAACACAAGAACTCTACTGTAAAAACAGGAGTCTTCACAACGGGAAATTCTTCTCTTCAAGGGTAGAGGAAAAACGCGAGGAACACTAATCTCCAAAAGGAGGAGGCTCCAAGTGTGCACACTACTCCCAGAAAAGGCGGAGTTTAAAGGAGGGCAGGACTGACGAAAAATTCTCCTCAGAGCGAGCGCCAGGAAAAGACACTGCTCTCACGCTGAGGAATTCAGTTGAAGTGCGCGGCTCCTAGAGCGCGCGCGCTGGATGGTACACTTCGGTTTGAAGGCAAAACAAAGACTAGAACACTGAAGGCGATGCCGATGGCAGCCACCATCTTGGAGTGCTGAATTCTTCAAGGAGATCATTTTGCACATCAGTCTCTGTTATAACAACGCAGAATGAAGACGCCACAGATACCAGCGGGGATATCGGGTAAGCCTGGGCGTAGTTCGCGAAGTAGCGCTACGCGAAGCTACGCAAAGTGCAGTTCGCACTACGCGAGCTACGCGTAGCACTACGCGAACTGCGTAGTGCACTGTTCGCAATGATTGCACAGTGCCAGATGCTTGTCTGCACTGTGCAATCATTGAAAACGGCATCTTGCACAGTGCGAGCTGTCTTTTACTGCCGCTCGAGTAGATTTTTACTCGAGCGGCAGCTTTCAACGCGGACTGGTAGTTTCTCATCGCGAGCGGTCGCGAGCATACGCGACCACTCGCAATGAGAAACCTGACCTCCCGCGTTGAGAATCTCGCCGGGAGGTTTATTTTCCACGCTCGCGATCGGCAACTTGATGTTGCTGATCGCGAACGAGAAAAAGTCTCGCCGGGATGTCATTTTGCTTGCTCGCGGTCGCCAACTTGACGTTGAGGACCGCGAGCAAGCAAGAATGACCGCTGCACTACGCTACGCTACGCTACGCGTGTTTGCACTGTGCTACGTGCAATTCGGCGTTGTGCGAAGTAGCGCAAACTACGCGAGCGTAGCGTAGTGCTTTGCCCAGGGTTAATATCGGGCAAAATGGATTTTCTTCTTTCTAGAAGAGCTCTTCAGGATGCAAGAGCTGGAGTTCCTGACAGTACCCCCTCTCAAAGGAGACCCTCCCTCAAAAGGCTTGTTTGGGAAAGCAGAGTGAAATTGTTTTACCAGTCTAGGGGCATGTATATTTTTAGATGGTTCCCAAGATCTTTCCTCAGGGCTGAACCCCTTCCATTCTATGAGATAGAATAATTTTCCTCTCCTGAAACAAGAATCTAAGATTCTGCTTACTTCATACTCAGGATGGGAATCTACGACAACGGGATCTGGAGGGTCAACTGATCAGACATTAGGCGGACTTCTTTTTAATAGAGATACATGGAAAACTGGATGGACCTTCATTTGAGAGGGCAAAGAGAGTTTAACTGTCACTGGATTTATAATTTTTGTAACTCGAAAAGGGCCTAGAAATCTGGGTTGGAATTCCCTACTTCCTCTTAGATGAAGGTGTCGAGTTGACAGCCAAACCATATATCCTACTATGTAACCGGGATTACTCCTTTTTTGTCAGCTTGTCTTTTATATTAATTCTTAGCTTTACTTAGGTGCTCTCTAGCTGAGTGGTAGGTTTCTTGGATTCTTTTACCCAACTCTTCTAAGGCAGGAATTGTGCCATCTGATTTTCCTAGGATGACATTTGGATGTCTCCCAGTGTTCAAATAAAATGGTGTATAACCAGTGGATGAATGGACAGCATTGTTGTAAGCAAACTCTGCAGTCCAGATTAATTCTGACCACTCACCCTCCTGGTCTAAGAGGTAAAGACATAAGTACTGCTCAATCTCCTGGTTAACCCTTTCTGTCTGACCATCCGTTTCAGGATGATAACTGGCAGAATATCGTGAATCAATCCCTAGTTTTTGCATGAAGGCCTTCCAAAATTTGGAAACAAATTGGGCCCCTCGATCGGAAATGACCACTCCTGGAATACCATGGGCTCTGACAATGTGCCGAGAAAATAGTTGAGCAAGTTGAAAGGCCCCAGGGATCTTTTTAAGCGGAATAAAGTGGCTCATTTTTGAGAAGGTGTTGACAAACACCAATATGGTGTTAAAACATTGACTCACAGGCAGATCCACAATCAAGTCCATGGTTACTGTATGCCATGGGTAGGGGGCAGTAGGGAGGGGCTGAAGTTCACCTTCTGGGGCCTGACGATTAGTTTTCCCTCTAATGCATTTATCACAAGTTTGAACATATTGACTTATTTGAGAAGCCATGTCTGGCCACCAAAAATGTCTCTTCAGAAGTTCTGTGGTTTTTAACACACCCTTATGGCCAGCCAGAGGGTCATCATGACAAGCCCTGAGGGCGATTTCTTGTAACTCTTGAGTGGGTAAATACAAAGAGTCTTCCACATAAGGAAGATTATTCTCAACTCAACTCTTCTCATTTTCTTTTGCCCAATCCAAAATTTCTTCTTCTGACATACTTTCTCGAATTTTTTCTCTTATCAGAAAATTGTAGGGAACAGACAAATTTGTCCGCAGGAATGATTGGGAGTTCTCTCGTTTCTCCAGTTCCAGGCGCAGTATTAATTCTAGAAAGGGCGTCTGCTTTTCCATTTGCGGAACCAGGACGGTAGGTGATGGTAAAGTTGAAGTCAGCAAAGTATAATGACCATCTTAACTGTCTGGGGGTTAAGGTTTTTGCAGATTTCAAAAATTGAAGATTCTTATGGTCGGTGAATACTGTGACTTCATGACGGGCTCCTAGTAAGTAGTGTCGCAATTCCTGGAAGGCGTCCTTTACAGCCAAGAGTTCCTTGTCTGCAATGGAATAGTTGACTTCAGGGGGAGTCAATTTCCGAGAACGAAATGTTACAGGGTGAAGCTGGCCAGTTTTCTAGTGCCGCTGGGATAAAATGCCTGCAATGGCCAAATCCGAGGCGTCGGTTTCGACATAGAATGGCTCCTCCGGATCCGGATGGAGAATTGGAGCTGCAGTAAAAGATTCCTTAAGGAACTTGAAGGCCTCCTTAGCATCTCTCGACCATTCAAACGGAACACCCTTCTTCAAGAGTCTGGTGATAGGAATAATTCTTCTGGAAAATTCCTCAATGAAGCGGCGGTAGAAATTGGCGAAACCAAGGAAGCTTTGTTCGTCTTTGACATTCTTAGGAGATGGCCAATTTAGGATGGTTTGAATCTTCGCGGGATCCATGGAAATTCCTTTTTCAGACAAGATGAACCCCAAGAACTCCACTTTTTTTTACGTGAAAGGCACA
The DNA here is from genome assembly GCA_963921515.1 of Calotriton arnoldi. Taxonomy (NCBI): domain Eukaryota; kingdom Metazoa; phylum Chordata; class Amphibia; order Caudata; family Salamandridae; genus Calotriton; species Calotriton arnoldi. The sequence goes on from CAWUFW010018975.1 coordinate 164,480, forward strand.
CTTTTCCAGTTTCACATAGAGGTTATTTTCCAAACAAGAGTGGAGAGGTGTGGTGCAGCGGCCAGGGCAGCTGACTTCGGAGCACAGGGTTCACGGTTCGATCCCCGGCTCCGGCAGCAGCTCAGCTCAGCACCATGTGACTCTGGGCAATAGCTCACTTAATTTCCACGACGGCCCCCAGCGCCTTGAGACCCGTAAGGGTGAGTAGCTGCGCTATATAAAAACGGACTTACATTTAACAATCTTTTCAAGATCGCTCTCACGTGTGCTACAAGGTCTTGTTGATTTTTGGAGAAAATTAGGATGTCGTCAATATAAACCACTGCTGTATGATCCAAGAATTCTCTCAGCACGTCGTTCACAAAATGCTGAAAGGCAGCAGGGGCGTTCCAAAGGCCGTAAGGCATAACTTGGTACTCATACAACCCAAATCTGGTGCGAAAAGCGGTCTTCCATTCGTCCCCTTCGGCCACTTGAATTAAATGATAGGCTCCACGAAGATCCAATTTTGTGAAGACCCTTGCCTCCTTCACCTGATCTAACTATACAGAGATCAGGGGTAAAGGGTACCTATTTTTAACTGTCACTTGATTTATAGCGCGATAATCAATGCAAGTTCTTAATTCTTGATTCTTCTTTGGGACAAAGAAAAGAGGTGATGAGACCGGAGACTGGGACGGGCGTATGAAACCATTTGCCAAGTATTGCTTTAAATAATCCGTCAGAAATTTGTTCTCCTTCTCAGTGAGGGCATACATCCGACTACAAGGCAGATTGGCCCCTGGTACCAGTTCAATTTTGCAGTCATAGGGTCTATGGGGGTAATTTCTCTGCTTCCGTCTTGTCGAAGACTGCCGCCAAATACGTCATATTCAGGAGGTATGTTAGCCTTTTCGATAGTGCAAACAAAATTCGAGTCGGAGGCTAAAACCTTGGCTGGAGACGAATTGTGAATTCCTTCCAGAGGTTTATAACAATGTTGAAGGCAGTAACTGGAATTGAGTTGGACCGTTCTTTTCTCCCAGTCAATCGTAGGGTTGTGCTCAGTTAACCATGGCAAGCCCAAAATCAATTGAAACTGAGGAGCATCAATAAGGTTAAATGATATTTGCTCTAGGTGTCCATGCAAATCCTTTAATACGATGTTTTCAGTTTCATCTGTAATTGGGCCCGAAGATAGGTTGGTCCCATCCATAGCCCGTACTGGCTCTGCCGTCTTTTTGTTTACAAATGAAATTCCAATCCTTCTTGCATACTCTATGTCGCAGAAATTTCCAGTAGCTCCATAATCTATCATCACCGAGACTCCTAGAAGCTTCTTGGTTCCGAAGTTGATTTCAAAGGACACAGTTAGATGGGGGGAAGAAGATTGTAAGGTGGTAGCCACCTGCTGAGGAATGGGGGTTGACTTGGGGGGGGGAATCCATCAGGGCAACCCTCTTCACTGATGGTTCTTCTCTTTTACCGAATTATTACTTTTTGGTTTCTTAGGGCATTCCTTCACAAAATGCCCGGATTGTCCACAGTATAAGCATAAGTTTCCAGACCTCCTTTTCTCCTTTTCCTCTTTGGATAGAGGGCCTCGGACACTACCGATCTGCATGGGTTCTTCTGTAGGTTGAACCTCTGAGGTCTTGGTGTTTTCCAACTTACTCCTATCAAAACGAGGTGGTAGCGGACAAAATTCTCTCTTGCGTTCAGCTCTTCTTTCAAACAGCCGCTGATCTATTTGTAAAACCAAATCTATTAGTTTTGACACCTCGGTGGGGCGGTCAGGAATCTGAGACAGGGCATCTTTCAATTCTTCCCGCAGTTCTCTGTAGAAGATTGAAGCTCGCTTGCTTTCTGGCCAATTGGTTTCTACAATTAATTTGTTGAATTGGGCCAAGTAAGAGATTAAATCTTGATTACCTTGTTTTAGATCAAGTAGTTCATTATCTGTTGCCTGAGATATAGCTCTGCGATCAAAAATACGAAGAAATTCTGCCTTGAACCTTTCAAAATCGTACAATAAAGGATCATTTTGCAAAACCAAAGGCATGGACCATGAGGCCGCATCACTGCTCAAATAAGACAACATGAACGCTGTTTTGGATTGATCATCTACAAAAATGATAGGCCTATATAGGAAGTGTAAGGAGCATTGGGTGAGAAATATCTGTGCCTTATTAGGATCCCCATTGAAGCGTTCGGGAGGGGCCAAAGGAATTATGGGTGAAATGAAGTGTATCACCTGAGTTGATATCTCTGCAGCTGACGTAGAGGGATTTTTAGACGCAAAGCCGGTTGACTGGGGAGGTGATCCTAAAGTCATGTCATTTAGTTTTTGCATGAGTTGTTGGGTTTCTAAATGGGATCTTTTAATTTCTTCTCTAAGGTTTTTATTCTCTTCTAAAGTGAGAGTGAACTGCTTTTGCATATTATCCATGAGCTCCACTATGGCGTTAAGATCAATACCCTCAGCCATACTGCTCAAGTGGAATTAAGTATAGTGGCACATCAATCTGTCAGAAGGCACACTGGACTTAACCGACTTTCCACAGGAGCAGATGCCTGGTCCCAACTCCCCTCAATGGTAGAGCGTCCAGACCGTATTTAAAATCTGAACAACGCTTCCACTGGAGGGAAAGGGGAAGTGGGATAAAAGAGAGACCACCTCCAGATCCAGTGATCGTCTGCTACTCCTCAGTCTTTGCGAATTACAGTTCTACGCTCAATGTGTTGAGAAATACCAGGACCAAATGACACATTAAATAACCAACATTAGAATTGTAAGTTTCATCACATAGGAATTAACAATATAAGTATATTCTCTCTAGGACCTTCACACACACACACCTGGATCTCTAGATAGGCTAGCTTGTCTCTGTAGGATTTTAGTTAGTCTTAATATTTTATCCTTAACATATTTCAAATGATTTCTTGTGATGAAAACCGTTTTCTGAATCAAAAGACATGGAAAGGGAAAATGTATTTTCTTAGGAAATTAAGTCAGTACTGAACCTAAGAGTCTTTAGGAATTCAAGCTTTCATATATCCAAAAGGTAGAACCAGAAAAGGAACGCTCTTACTGTCCAAACAGGAGTCTTCACAACAGGAATCCTTCTCTTCAAGACACGAGGCAAACACAAGAACTCTACTGTAAAAACAGGAGTATTCACAACGGGAAATTCTTCTCTTCAAGGGTAGAGGAAAAACGCGAGGAACACTAATCTCCAAAAGGAGGAGGCTCCAAGTGTGCACACTACTCCCAGAAAAGGCGGAGTTTAAAGGAGGGCAGGACTGACGAAAAATTCTCCTCAGAGCGAGCGCCAGGAAAAGACACTGCTCTCACGCTGAGGAATTCAGTTGAAGTGCGCGGCTCCTAGAGCGCATGCGCTGGATGGTACACTTCGGTTTGAAGGCAAAACAAAGACTAGAACGCTGAAGGCGATGCCGATGGCGGCCGCCATCTTGGAGTGCTGAATTCTTCAAGGAGATCATTTTGCACATCAGTCTCTGTAATAACAGCGTAGAATGAAGACGCCGCAGATACCAGCGGGGATATTGGGCAAAATGGATTTTCTTCTTTCTAGAAGAGCTCTTCAGGATGCAAGATATGGAGTTCCTGACATGACCTATGATGGATGAGGCCTGTTCAGAATAACGACGGGGAATGCACTGTACAGGCAGCTCTACATAGTTAGATGGGGGGAGGCAGGTGAACCTGCTATCCCCTGCACGACCATATCATGAGATGGTTTTTCACTTCTGATTCCATATGAGGAGACCACTGGGTGGGTGGTGGGAGAGAATGAGAATGTGAGTGAACCCCAGATGCGCACTCCTGAAATGGAGGCACAAACTGGACTTTGGTTTGTTTCTTAGTACCCAGAACTGATATGAAGGCACAAACTGAACTTTAGTTTGTTTCTTGGTTTGCTGGACAGCTGGCCTTCGCCAGATTGCCCTGGGTGTGGGTGTTGTGTTGTATTTTGTTATGTTATATTATGTTATGTTAATAATACTTGCTAAAGAGCACCTTCACCAGTGGTTTCTTGATGCTATGAGACTACAGGAACGAAAAAGGGCCAAAAAGGGAAACTAGCAATAAAAGGCCTGCCTAAGAGTCGAAGAACTCCATAAAAATTGAACTTGCACACATAAGCTAGTCTAAACAGCCAGATTTTAAGCATTTTCCAGAAAGTCAGATATCTATTTTCTAGCCTCAAGTTATCAGGTAGGGAGTCCCATAACAAGGGGTTCTGCAGTGAGAAAATACAGCGGATCATACACTGCTTCTTGTATCTTGGAACATGGTTAGCACAGGAAGATCTTAATCTGTGTGAGCGAGTGTATTTAGTAAGTCTCTTGGCTAGGAAACATAGAGTTGAATATTGCAGAGTTTTAAATATTGTACAGTAGATATTAAACTTAACCCTTTTCCTAACGGGTCAATAGTGTTATTGTTTTAGGGTAGAAGTTAAATGGGAATGCCTCGGAAGCCTAAATATGTGGCGGGCTGCTTCATTTTGAGTGAACTGGAGCCTCTGGATCACACTATTTGAGAGAACTAGATAAGTAAAGTTGGCGCAGTCTAGCTGAGAAATAACTGTAGGCATAGTTATTGTTTCAAGACATCAATGGGAAGATTCTAGGACATTTTCCTGATCGATTTCAAAGTAAAAATACATTTATATGCGACCGCATCAGTCTGAGAAGTCATCATTAGACCACTATCTAACAATATGTCAAAACTCTTAACAGGGGTCTTAGGCAGCGGAAAGTCACCCATCTCCACAGGCCAATAAAGTCCTCACCAGAGGTACATTTTATTGTTTAGAATCATGCTTTGTTTTGTTTGCATGTATTTTGAGCTAGTTGTTTCCCATCTAGCACCACATGAATCTTATGATGTTTTAAAATTCCAACTGAGAGCCAGGGTGCTCTCCCAACGGATAAGAAGCTGGGAATCATCTGCATAGTTGTACACTCTAAAACCCCTAGCTGCAAGGTTTAGCATATACATTAAATGGATGGGGCAAGAGGGAAGATCCTTAGGGGAATCCATCTGTAATCTGAGTAGATTTAGCTACAAATGGACCCAAGATTAATGCTTGAGTGCGATCCTGCAGGAAGATTTTCATCCAGTTCAAACAATATCCTTGAGCCCTGCTGCCTCCAAACGGTCGACAAGAAGCTCATGGTATACCGGATCAAAGCCAGCTGATAGATCTAATAGTACAAAAACAGATGTCTCACCCATATCCCTATTAAGCCTGATATTATCCATGCAGCCAAAACCTGCTTGCTGCTTGTTGTCGCATCAAATAATGTGACTTTTGGAAGTGGTCTCAGTGTTCTGGCACCACGTTTGCCTCCTACATTTTTGCTGAATAAGGAAGGAGAGAGATGGGACAATCATTATTTAATACCTTAAGATTGTCCCCTTGTTTTCTTTTTAAATAGGGATCACCCTGGCACTTTTGAAAGTTTTAGGAACTGATCCTTGGAGGATAGGTTCATTCAAGAGCTTTAAAAGCAGGGCTTCAATACCTTTCTCTATATTTTTCAACATGTAGAGACGGCAGAGATCTATATGGGATCCTGATTTGATCCTCCCCATCAACTCAGCTTTCATCTAAACAAACAAAAGAAGTGTAATATTTGGAACTTTTATCCTCTTTCTGGCAGATTAAATTGGACCAAGAGTTTGTGATACTAGCGTTATCAAAACAATTTTATTTATAAAATAAGCATTCAAGGTATCACAAAATTCTGAGAAGGCACTGCTTGTATAGTGGCTCTGTTTGGGGAGAATAGCTCATGCGCTATTTTAAAAATCTTCTTTTGTTTACAGGAGGCCTCTTAAATATGAATAGAATAGTAATAAGATTGGCTTTATGTAAAATCAGTTTCTATTCTGCCATTCCAGCTTTGAATTTTAGTTTATTTTCATTACATCAGAGGCATTCCAAGTAACGTAAGAGTTGGGAAAAGTTCTGTTGTACTTGCCTGACCCAGTAGACATAGCACCGGCCAAAATCATAGCATTCTCCTTGCGGGAGACATTATCATCCTTGCATACATGTACACATTCTCACACTACGCATTTATATATACTCATTGATCACTTACAATTTGAGGGATGGAAACACTGGCAAAGAGGCATAGAGTTCTGTCCTTCAAAAATGAAGGGGAATAGATATAGTGTTCCTCCAAGAAAGACACATAGTAACCCGGAAAGTGGCAGGAGGGACCAGCTCTATACCACAGGTGTGTCCTCTTTTGCAAAGGGATCTTTGATTTGGATTCTGCCGGGGATCCCATTTTAAAAGGATACTCTATACATAGATGGAGAGGGCCTATATGTGCTATTCACAGGGACCCTAGATGGGACTGAGGTATTACTTGGCAGTCTATATGTCCCAAATACGGGGAAGGACCACTTCTCATATCACTGGCACCTACACTTTCAAGAAACACACAAGTGTCATGGATAGTGGCTTATAAGTCACTCCACACTCCTTCCACATTGCTTTTAAGTACCCAGACATGAAGTTAGCACCCCTGTCTGATACTACCTCCTTAGGAAAGCCCACTCTTGAGAAGATTCCCAGGAGGGCCCTTGCCACCACAGGTGCTGTAGTGGTCCTTAGGGGAATAGCTTCTGGGTACCTGGTGGCATGATCCACTACCACCAGGATAAACCTGTGCCCAGAGGCTGTTTGGGGATCCATGGGACCAACAATGTCAATCCCTACCCTCTCAAAGGGCACCCCCACCACAGGTAGTGGTATCAGGGGGCCTTTGTAGTGCCACCTGCTTTGCCACTGGCTTGGCAGGTTACACAGGAGCGACAAAACTCCTTACTGTCTTCAGACATGTGGGGCCAGTGAAAGTGAGGGACAATTCTGTCCCAAGTCTTGTTCTGGCCCAGGTGTCCTGCTAAGGGAATATCATGGGCTAGGGTCAATAGGAAGCCCCTGAACTTCAAAGGTATTACCAACCTCCTGGTAGCACCAGGTTTGGGGTCTCTACTCTCTGAGTACAGGAGTCCATCATCCCAATACACTGTATGGGGACCACTAGCTTTCCCAGCAGCCTCAGTAGCAGCTTGCTGTCTGAGGGGTTCAAGGGAGGGGCAGCTCTGCTGCTCCTGGCTCAGATCTGCCCTAGAAGGTCCCCCTGTCCCCAAGAACTCAACCTGGTCAGGTTCCAGTTCCTCTGGGACAGTTCCTTCTTCAGGGCTGAGATCATCCCCCTCAAGGGACTGATCTTCCTCCTGAGCCAAGGGGAAGGCACTGCCTTAACCCTACTACTCCTCCTCTTGGAAGGCACTTGGTCCATTCTTCCAGAATCCAAGGCCTGTTCAGTGCTAGACATTTTGGCTTGTGACCTGGTCACAGCAAACACATCTGCAGGGATCCCCAGCATTTCTGCATGGGTCCTGAGCTCCACTTCTGCCCAAGCAGAAGTCTCTAAGTCATTGCCAAGCAAGCATTCGACTGGTAGGTTTGCACTTACCACAACCTTCTTAAGGCCAGTTACCCCTCCCCAGGAGAAGTTAACAACTGCCAGAGTATGGTCTGTTCTGACATTGCTAGCATTGGTCACTTGGTACATCTCACCAAGCATAACTTGCCCAGGAAGCACAAGGTCTTGTGTCACCATTGTGACACTTGCCCCTGTGTCCCTAAATGCCAAAGCCTCACGTCCATTAATTAAAGGCTGTTGTCTGTACTTGCCCAGATTACTGGGACTCACAGTGGAGGTCACATCCATGCCTCCATCACAGACTAACACAGCCTGAGTCAGTTCCCTGACTAAGTCAGAGCCCAACTCAGTTCCCAGGGTGAACCCTACTAAACCCTTTGCTGGAGCACTTCCACCAACTGTACTAGGGGGAACAGGTGCCTTAGGGGCATTGGTGGGTGCTGGACTGGAGTCTTTGGACTTGGTGCAATCACTGGTCCAGTGGGTCTTTTGCTTACAGACCTTGCACCATGGTTTTCTTTGGCCTTTACCCTTGGTAGACTGGGAATCCCCACCAGAAGAAGATTTTTGGGGGCCTGATGAAGACTTTTGATCTTTACTCTTCTCCCCACCCTTGTCAGAGTTCTTAGCATCTTGCTTCTTGGTTTCCCCACCTTGGTTCTGTACTTTCTGCTTCACCCTGGTCCTGACCCATTTGTCTGCCTTCTTTCCCAATTCTTGGGGAGAGGTCAGATCAGAGTCTACCAGGTATTGATGCAACAGCTGATTTTGACAGTTATTAAGAATCTGCTCCCTCATTATCAGATTATACAATCCTGAGAAGTCACACACCTTACTGCCCATCAACCAGCCTTCCAGAGCCTTGGCAGAACAATCCACATAGTCTACCCAGTCTTGAGTCTGTGCTTTTTGGGTGTCTCTGAACTTCAACCTGTACTGTTCAGTGGTTAGGCCAAACCCATCAATAAGAGCACTCTTCAAGACCTTGTAATTATCAGCATCCTCCTCTCTAACAGTGAGGAGCTTATCTCTACCTTTGTCAGCAAAGGAGAGCCACAAGATTGCTGCCCACTGCTCCTGAGGGACCTTCTGTACTTTACAGGCCCTTTCTAAAGCAGTTATCCATTTGTGGATATCATCCCCACTCTGGTAGGGAGGGACAATCTTGCTCAGGTTCCTATGGTCATAGGACCTTTCCCTATCTCTAGGGACATGGCTGCCACCATGGGACTCTAGTCCCAACTTTCTTCTCTCTCTAAGGAGATCTAGGGATTCTCTATCTAAAGCTAATTGCTTTTTTCTGAGTTCCAGCTGAGTTTCCTCATACTGGACTAGCCTCTTTCTTCTCTCATGAGAGGATTCTCTCCTATGAGATGAGACAGAGCTCCCTATAGAGGTGCCAGAGTGGTTAGACTCCTGAGAAGGAGACCTAGACCTTCTGGGCACACTCTTAATCCTTCCTGGGGGGACAAAGAGGGCATCATTCTGATCATCCTCATCATCTTCCACAGGAGGGATTGGGTTATCCAGGTCAGGGTCATTGTCACCCTCCTGGCCAGTTTCAGAGGGGGCTGGGGGTATTGGTACCCCTGGCCTCCTCCTCTTCTTCTGCCCCACCCTCAGCTCCTACCCCTTCAGTCCCTACAGGCTTACTAAGGTCATAAGCCACCAACAACTCCTTGAGGTGTTGGGTGGTGGGGCTTTGGCCTGTCCTTATTTTTCTCAAGTTGCATAAAGCTCTCAATTCCAAGAATGGGAGTGTATCATACTTGGAGGGTGGAAGCTCAATGGCTTCCTGCAAGGATTCTTTAGATCCTACCCTTAAAGACATTACTAGTGTGGTGTGGTGTATGCACTACCTACTCTAGTGTGGCCTACTAAACTCTCTTGAGTTGTAGAAAGGGTTGTGCTATCCCTTAACACACAACTCTAAGTTCAGTAGAACTTACTGTTATTCTAAGCTTAAATTATATGTACCTTAGGTACCTTTAGTGGTTTTCAGTTGATCAATTCAATTGAGATTATCTGGTAAAACAATAGCAAGCTGGAATCCCACACGCTGCACACCAATGTGAGAAGTTGGCCTGGCATATGCTGTCCACTAATTATAGTGGGCACCTTGCACCAGTCCAAATCGACTCTTATGGTAGGTAGGTTAAAGACAACCTTATTGAAAGCTATCCTAGTGGTAGCTATGGAGAGCAGCCTTCAGGCTAAGTCTTGAAGGAATGTAAAGCAGCTTGTTTTACCAGTCTATAATCTCTTGAGTGACCAAATGAAAGAGCACCACACCAGGTATATATTCAAAATATATGTATTTATTACTAAACACACCCCTCTAGTCTCTTTATGAGGCTAGAGTTCGAAGTACATAAGTTATAAGATCTTAAATCACAATAATAGCACAAATACACGTTTGGGCCCTAGGGGCGTACCAAACCATATACCAATAAAGTGGTATGCGAACCACGACTGAACTAGACACTAGGCCTAGAGCCTCTAGAAGTGCTTGGACCACAAGGAACCACCCAAGGTAGTGACACAGGGGACCCACGGGAGACGCGTGCAGTGTAAATACACAACCGCGATACGCCGTTAACTTCTATGGAGAAAGTCGGGATCGGGAAAATAGAGGAAAGGGACACTTAGAAGAGGACTAGGACAAAACCCTTTGAGATCTAGGACTTTGAAGAGTCTCTACCCACGGGAGCACCGGAGTACTCGTGTTACCTCACCCAGGGAAGCCGGGTGCATAGGTGCCTTTCGGGGTCGGGTTTCGTCGTCGATTCGAATGGCGATCTGCTGCAAAGTGCTGCTGGCGGCCAAGAGAAAAGTGTCCGGGTGGATCCAAGAGTGGATCGGAGTTCTGGTGAACCTGAAAGCAGAGGGGACAGAGTCTGGGTCACTAGCCAGTGACCAGGAAGGCGATGGACAGATGCCCACCGATGTCGAGTGCTTCAGGTGCGTTGACGGTCGTCTTGACTCTTCAGCCACGAGGTCCGGGAGGCGTTGTCGGCGACCAGGAGCAGGATTCAGGCTGGTGCTCGATGTCTGTCGAGTGCTGAGGTGTCGGCGACCGGATTGGACCCAACAAGCCTTGGCAACGGCAAGTCTCGAGTAAGATGTAGATCGTCGATGGTGCAGACCAGCAAGGTCTGTGGAACTCACCCAGCGAGGGTAAGTGAGGGCAGGCCTGGAGCAACCAGGATGCCAAGTAAGGAAAAGATTGGCCTTCGTTAAGGGCTACTAGCCAACGGGCTAGCGACCGCGAAGGAGCCTCGTGACGCCGCACGTGGAGCTGGCTTGCAGGACACTCGTGGAGTGGGGGCCAGTGATCTTCGGTGCAGGTGGTGCTGGAGGCTAGGGCTACTGGGAGCCCAAAGCACGACTTCTTGGGAGACCCAGAAGATGGTGCACTTGCAAATGTGCTCGGTGTCCAGGGGTCACGGTCTCAAGTCACCCACGATAGCCACGGGCCTCAGCTTTGCTGGGGACTCAGGGTAGCCTCGGGGAAGTCTGAGAATCCACCTCTGGTGATGCGATGACTTCGGCGTCCGACGGGAGCTTCAGTAATGCGAACCGGACAGATGCTTCTTTGGTGCCTGCCAAGCAGGGGAGTCACTCCTTGACCCCAAGGGAGATTCTTCAGTCCTCTAATCTTGTCGTAGAGCGTCGAAGGTCCAGGATTCAGTGTCAGAGTTTCGTCCAGGTATAATCTAAAGTCCTAAGGACTGGGTTCCTACCTTTATTCTAAAAATAGGGGTTGGACTACTCTGTGGCCCCACCTATGGGTGGGTCAGGGCAGAGGGGTGGCTACACCCCTTTCCCTTTGTCCAGTTCACGCCAAAGCAGGGGCTGCAAGCCCCTGATCCGGTTTGAACTGGGGTATGCACAGGGACACCAAATGTGCCCCCAGTGCAGGACTTCAAAGCACCCGAAAGTGCTCCCGCCCAGCCCCAATACACATTATCCTGTCTGGGGAGGTGGTCACACCTCCCTGGGACAGGAAACCTATTGTCCAGGCCTCCCCTGCCGGAGTTTCGTCCAGCAGCAGGAGGCCAGACTCGTGTCTGTGGCAGCAGCATCCATTTTGTGATGCCAGGGCTCTGGAAAGAAGTTACCGGACTCGTCAGAGTTAACATGTCTTTCCCTCTAGAAGGGTGGAATGCTACCCCCGCCGCCAGGATTGGCGGGGGGTAGTATTCCAAGATGTTTGACACCAAACACGACATGTTTAGGTGCAGCCATTCCAAAGTTAGCATTTTACCGCGAGGATATAATGCGCTTAAGAGTATATGGTCAGGCTGCACTACAAACAGCATCAGAGATGGTCTCCGAACGCTGCAGAGGGGCCCTGCTCATGCAGGGGCACCCTCTCACATAGGAACCATGCACTCTGCCTTTAGGATTGATAAGGCCTGCCTTAGGAGTGACTTATAGGTTTATATGTGTGTATGTATTTCGTGATATAGGTAACCTATATCACAGTAAGGGGTGCATGCACCACCTTACCCAGGCTGCAGTAGCAGACCTGTGGTGTCAGTTTGGATGGCCTTCCAGGGTGGCATAATACATGCTGCAGCCCCTGGCAGGCCTCTGAGGTACCTATGCCCTTGGTACATAGTATACCATATACTAGGGACTTATAAGGGCACTCCAGATCCCAATCAGAGATGTGCCTAAGGCACATGGAAACCATTTTAGAGAGGAAGCAGCTAGGCTGGGGTTCTGATTAGCAGGGCCCCAGCCAGACTAATGTCGAAAAACAGTGAAGCATCAGCAAAAAGTGGGGGTACCCATGTGAAGCAGATCCTACTCTCCTACAATCTGGTTGACCTATACTCAGCTACAGGCATTTGCACAGGGCAGTCATCATACTGTCCACCTACTACAGTTGGAAATAGTTGCGGAAAACATTGAGCTTCTAAACTTTTCTCTTACACACTCATTGAAATGTCTTTAGCTTGTTGTTCATCTAATATAGTTCAATAGCATATGCTATAAACTCTTTTGAATGCAGTGGATGGATACTATAGTGCTCATATATTTATATGGCTCTACTTCTATCCACTTTCTTAAACTGTCCACTTGAAGGCAACATTTCTTCCTCAATGCAGCTTCCATGTGCAACAACATCTACATATTTACAGTGCACATTATTCTCTTTAAGATAGAAAGTAGCTTTATTCACCTTATTTACATCCACAAGTTCCTGCCAGATTTGTTTTGTTTTTTGTGGGCACACCATTGATGAGAATAACAAGCAGTTTGGATCTGTTAGTTAATTTGTAAATGGTTAAATAAGTTATATGAGTATGGAAACAGAGAACTGTAAAGAAAGCGAAACTTCCCCAAACAAGATTCTTTTTTTAGTGCCAAGCATGTGGCATTTTGCACAGTGAGTAACTATCTCACTTAAATCTTCGCAGGCAGCTGGAATTATAATGACCTCTACTGTTGATGGTTCTCCCAAGGGTGCTGAAGAGGTGGACTGTCCTATTGCACCTCGTTTCTCTCGCATCATCCAGGTATAGACCCTTTCATGATTTGTTTTACAGTGCTTCCATATGAAAGTTGTCCCATGTGAATACTTCTTAGCAGTGCTTCTGGTTAAATGCTTGCCACAAATATTGCAGTGCACATATTTAGCTATACTCTTCTTTTCCCCTGAAGGTATTGTAAAATTGTTGCAAATATCTGTTTGTTTTCTTGCAGGTGGTGTATCTTTCTCCTCATCCTCAACAGGTTCTGGGTGTTCACCCTGCATAGAAGATTAAGCCTCAGCCATTGTTTTATTTTGTTCACAAAATAGAACAAAAGCAGAGCACCAATGGTTCTCAATCCTCTTTCTACAGACTTCACTGGATCAATAACTGTTTTTAGGTGTGGTTAAAAAAAAACTAATAGCAATGCTTCTTTACTGTGCAAGAATACACCCATACAAAACAGTTTTATAATAACAAGCATGTGGCATTTCGCACATTGAGTAAACATCTCACTTAAATATTTTTAGGCAGCTGGTATTATAATGACTTCTAATGGTGATGGTTCTCCCAGGGGTGCTGAAGAGTTGAAATGTCCTGCTGTACCTGGTTTCTTCTGTGTCATCCAGTTGTAGACCCTTTCATGAATTGTTGTTAATTGCTTCCACATGGAAGTTGTCTCATGCAAATACTTTTTTAGCAGTAACCTTATTTTTCCCTGAAGATATTGTAAAATGCTTCCAAAGATCACTTTGTTTTGATTTTGTTGTGCAGATGTGTATTTGCGAATAGTTATATACGTTATGTTATGGTTATTTGTTAATTCTCTAGGTTATATTGTTTCGAAATGATTTTAAAATGTATATTTTAATTTAACTCTTAGGTCACAAACACACCCATACATGTACTCATACATGAACTCATACACCTATAGTCATTCACACAGTTACTGACACACCCACACATACACTCACATGCCCACTAAAAACCCCATAGTCAGCCACACACCCTTTTGCACATGCAAACATCTTCTTTCATAGACTCATACACCCATACAGCCATTCACACACCCACTTACACACTGATGCAGTCACTCACACACCTATGTATACAGTGATATACCCACTCACCCTCCTACACACACCAAAACAGCTACTCACACATCGAGGCATACACTAATAAAGCTACATAAAGATTGAAAATTGATGTATAGATTAGTCCAGTTACTGACACATCCAAGCACTTACCAATAGGTTCACTGACAGTTCCAGGCTCACACCTGAAACACCCAGGGGCACACCTATACAGCCACTTCCAAACCCAGTTACTCTCTCATACAGTCACTTAGACACCCATTCATTAACACATACAGGCACTCCTCACATACCTACTCTCTGACCCATACAGTCACTTACACACTAACTCACTCAACTGTACAGCCATTGACATACCCAGAAACACACTGATACAACTACTGATACACCCAGCCACACTCCAATACAGAAACTGGAACACCCCGGCACATACTCCTACAGGCAATGGCACTCCCTGTCACATATTGATAGAGTCACTTAGACTTTCAGCCAGACATTGATACAGTTTCTCAAACACCCATACACATACTGATACAGCCAATTATACAACCTATCACACACTACTACAGATACTAATAAGCCCAGTCAAACATTAACACATTCAGTAACACACCCAGGCACACACCGATGCATAGACTGACACATCTAGGCATAACATAACATTACAAACACTAATGCATGTAATAGCACACTTAGAAACACACTGATGCATAGACTGAAACACCCAGGCATACACTAATGCAGACACTGACACAACCAGGCATACACCAAAGCAGACACTAACATACCCAGACAAACACTAATACACCCAGGAACACACTGAAACAGACACTGACACTCTCAGGCATACATAGACTGACACATCCAGGCATACAAGAATGCAGACGCTGACACACCTAACCAAACTGCAATGCATGCAATAACCTACCCAGGCACACACTGATGCATACACTATGTCACAATGCATGCCTCCTGTGCCATCTGTACACCACAATCCTACAATGACCCTCTCCTTATGGTTGGTCCTTAATTGGTCAAATACTGAATTATCCCCTAGGCCCCCCTCCCTTCACTACTATGCAATTATGTTTGATGGTTATGTATGAATGCATGTGTTGGACCATCCCCCCAATCGTGCCTTTCACACAGATTAGTCACTAACACATGCATTCAGTAAGACACATTTAATTACTCACTTATACAGTCAGTCACACACCTACTAAATCATCCATTCAGACACGTATACACCCACTCATTCTTCAATACACCTTGGCATATATATATAAAACATATTTAAACTTTACAGAAACACAGTCACTGGATGATGTCATCAGTGATGTCATTTGAGATATCATCAGTGATGTCATCAGTGATGTCACTGACCATGTCATGAATGATGTAATATCTGACGTCATCAGCAGTGCATTGCGGGGGCGCGAGTTATAGTTAGCTCAACTAAGTATAACGGCCGAATTTCTCTAGTTTTGTAAGAGTTAAATGTCCAACTAACCATAACGTCCCTAAAACCTGTGGATTTTTCAGTGAATTTCTAAGGTTTTTTAAATGCTAATTTCTAACTATAACGTCCCTGAAACCTATGTTTTTTTTTGGTGAATTTCAAAGGTTTTTCAAATGCTAATTTCTAACTATGCCTACAGAGGTAGGACATGTGCAGAAAGAGGAAGAAAAGCGCAGAAAGAAGCAAGAGATATGCAGAAGGAACCAACAGAGGGGCAGAAAGAGGCCTTGTTGCAAAGTTATCCTGTGCCCCCAACTTTTTGCTGACTGGTACTGGTGGTAACTGACTCTGACTAACCAGGCCCAGAGTCAGTGCTATGCTGAAAGACACTTAGAATACAGTGAAAACACTTACATACACTAGGGTACACTATGGGTTGGGGTACCCCTTTGATTGGCATGACCTCCCCTGTAAGGCCCTAGTACATAAAAGGGCAGAGGGATTAAAACTACCTCTAAGTCCCTAGCATATAATAGGGCATGGCAGCTTAGAGGCCAGCAGTCCTTTTCTGCACTTGCATGTGTGCACTGCTGAGCCTGAGGTCAGCTTAAATGTAGCCCTGTGTGTGCAGAAAGAGGCACGAGAAATGCAGAAAGAAGCAACAGAGGTGCATAAAGACGCAAGAGAGGTGCAGAAACAAGCAAGAGAAGCGCAGAAAGAGGCAAGAGAATTGCTGAAAGAAGCAACAGAGGTGCAAAAAGAGGCAAGAGGGGTGCAGAAAGAGGTAGGAGAATTGCACAAAGAGGCAAGAAAGGTACAGATAGAGGCAGGAGGGGTACAGCAAGAAGCAAGAGAAGTGCAGAAAGAGGCAAGAGAATTGCAGAAAGAAGCAACAGAGGTATAGAAAGAAGCAAGAGAAGTGCAGAAAGAGGCAAGAGAATTGCTGAAAGAAGCAACAGAGGTGTGGAAAGAAGCAAGAGAAGTGCAGAAAGAGGCAAGTGAGGTGCAGAAAGAGGCAAGAGAGGTGCAGAAAATGCCAAGAGAACAGCAGAAAGAGGCAAGAGGGATGCAAAAAAGGGAAGTAGGGTGCAGAAAGAAGCAAGAGAGGTGCAGAAAGAAGCAAGAAAAGTGCAGAAAGAGGCAAGAGAGGTGCAGAAAGATGCAAGAGAGGTGCAGAAAGAGGCAATGGAAGTGCAGAAAGAAGCAAGAGCAGTGCAGAAAGAACCAACAGAGGTGAAAAAAGAGGCAAGAGGGGTGCAGAAAGAGGTAGGAGAGGTGCACAAAGAATCAAGAAAGGTACAGAAAGAGGCAGGATGGGTGCAGAAAGAAGGAAGAGAAGTGCAGAAAGATGCAACAGAGGTGCTGAATGAGGCGCGAAGGGTGCAAAAAGAGCAAGAGAAGTCTAGAAAGAACCAACAGAGGTACAGAAAGAGGCAAGAGAGGTGCGGAAACAGGCAGGAAAGTTGCAGAAAGAGGCAAGAGGGGTGCAGAAAGAAGCAAGAGCAGTGCAGATTGAACCAACAGAGGTACAAAAAGAGGCAAGAGGAGTGATTAAAGAGGTAGGAGAGGTGCACAAAGAGGCAAGAGAGGTACAGAAAGAGGCAGGAGGGGTGCAGAAAGACAGAAGAGGAGTACAGAAAGAGGCAAACAAATTGCTGAAAGAAGCCACAAAGGTCTAGAAAGAAGCAAGAGAAGTGCCAAAAGAGGCAAGTGAGGTGCAGAAAGAAGCAAGAGCAGTGCAGAAAGAACCAACAGAGGTGCAAAAAAAAGCAAGAGCGGTACAGAAAAAGGTAGAAGAGGTGCACAAAGATGCAAGAGTGGTACAGAAAGAGGCAAGAGGGGTG
This sequence comes from Calotriton arnoldi, assembly GCA_963921515.1. Lineage (NCBI taxonomy): Eukaryota > Metazoa > Chordata > Amphibia > Caudata > Salamandridae > Calotriton > Calotriton arnoldi. Next base: position 181,836 of record CAWUFW010018975.1, read on the forward strand.
CAGAAAGAAGGAAGAGTAGTGCAGAGAGAAGCAGCAGAGGTGCTGAAAGACGCAAGAGGAGTGCAGAAAGAGGTAGGAGAGGTGCACAAAGAGGCAAGAGAGGTACAGAAAGAGGAAGGAGGGGTGCAGAAAGAAGGAAGAGAAGTGCAGAAAGAGGCAAAAGAATTGCTGAAAGAAGCAACAGATGTGTAGGAAGAAGCAAGAGAAGTGCAGGAAGCAAGATCACTGACTCATTGTCAGTGAAATTGCTCTCCCACCCTCGCAGCTCCACCATTAAGTGAGGCCTGCCCCCGCCCCTGCACTCTTGAGTGTTGGTGATCGAGGCCCTCCTCCACCCGCAGGTTTCCTTGCGCCTCATCCCTGGTGGTCCAGTGGACCTCTGTCTCCTTCCTCTCACTCTGCTCTTTCACTCGTTTTTCTACCCTTTTTATCTTTCACCTTTCTGCACTTTTCTGCATCTCTGCTCTTTTGTGCCTTATTTCTGCTCATTTTCCCTTTCTCTCGTTCTGCTCTTTCACTCGTTTTTCTACCCTCTTTTATCTTTCACCTTTCTGCACTTTTCTGCATCTCTGCTCTTTTGTGCCTTATTTCTGCTTATTTTCCCTTTTTTCTTTATCCCTTATTTCCTCCCTTTACCTTTCCCCGCCGCTGCTGCCCCTGCGGCCCCTCCCCCCAGCGCGACCGGCCCAATCCAGCTCCCCTCCCCGCTCCCGCCTCCCAGCTGTCCAGCCCTCCTCGACCCCTACTTAATGGCGGCCACTGCGGGGACAGGCGAGCAAGACCACTGACTCATTGTCAGTGAAATTGCTCTCCCACCCTCGCAGCTCCACCATTAAGTAAGGCCTGCCCCAGCACTCTTGAATGTTGGTGATCGAGGCCCTCCTCCACCCACAGGTTTCCCTGCACCTCATCCCTGGTGGTCCAGTGGACCTCTGACTCCTTCCTCTCACTCTGCTCTTTCACTCGTTGTCACTCGTTTTTCTACCCTTTTTATCTTTCACCTTTCTGCACTTTTCTGCATCTCTGCTCTTTTGTGCCTTATTTCTGCTCATTTTCCCTTTCTCTCGCTCTGCTCTTTCACTCGTTTTTCTACCCTCTTTTATCTTTCACCTCTCTGCACTTTTCTGCATCTCTGCTCTTTTGTGCCTTATTTCTGCTTATTTTCCCATTTTTCTTTATCCCTTATTTCCTCCCTTTACCTTTCCCCGCTGCTGCTGCCCCGCAGCCCCTCCCCCCCAGCGCGACCGGCCCAATCCAGCTCCCCTCCCCGCTCCTGCCTCCCAGCTGTCCAGCCCTCCCTGACCCCTACTTAATGGCGGCCACTGCGGGGACAGGCGAGCAAGACCACTGACTCATTGTCAGTGAAATTGCTCTCCCACCCTCGCAGCTCCACCATTAAGTGAGGTCTGCCCCTGCCCCTGCACTCTTGAGTGTTGGTGATCGAGGCCCTCCTCCACCCACAGGTTTCCCTGCGCCTCAACCCTGGTGGTCCAGTGGACCTCTGTCTCCTTCCTCTCACTCTGCTCTTTCACTCATTTTCACTCATTTTTCTACCCTTTTTATCTTTCACCTTTCTCCACTTTTCTGCATCTCTGCTCTTTTGTGCCTTATTTCTGCTCATTTTCACCTTTCTCTCGCTCTGCTCTTTCACTCGTTTTCACTCGTTTTTCTACCCTCTTGTATCTTTCACCTCTCTGCACTTTTCTGCATCTCTGCTCTTTTGTGCCTTATTTCTGTTTATTTTCCCTTTTTTCTTTATCCCTTATTTCCTCCCTTTACCTTTCCCCGCCGCTGCTGCCCCCGCGGCCCCTCCCCCCAGCGTGACCGGCCCAATCCAGCTCCCCGCTCCTGCCTCCCAGCTGTCCAGCCCTCCCCGACCCCTACTTAATGGCGGCAACTGGTGCACCGAAGGCGCGTCAAAGGCAAGCCCGTCTGCGCCCGTCTGCGACCCGTCCACGACCAGCGTCAGGAACCCTGGACCTCCGCCCCGCCAACGCTACGACCCAGCAGCACTCCACTCACTCAACCCAGGCTGCAACAACAACTGCAAGCTAGCATCACCAGCCGACACCCACGGACCCTTCAGCTGTCACCGCTGCCGGCACACCTGCAGCACCGCCAAGAACACGGATCCAGCACAACCCGCCCACAAGAACACAACCAAACCGAAGACCCTGCAATGCATCCTCCTCAACGTCCGATCCCTCCACAAACACGCCACAGAAATCTGGGACCTCCTCGACAGCACCACCCCGGACGTAGCGTTCTTCACCGAAACCTGGACCAACACCACCTCGGGACCGGACATCGCCATCCCCCAAGGATACAAGATCTCCAGGAAGGACCGCCCCACCCGCCCAGGAGGAGGAATCGCCATTGTCCACAAATCCAGCCTCCGCCTTAGCACACTCCCCGACGAGCCCACAGAACTGATGGAACGCCTTCACTTCAAGATACTGGCCAGCCCCACCGCCACCCTCCGAGGAACCCTCATCTACCAACCCCCTGGACCCCGCGGACCCTTCGCCAACTCCATCACGGACATTATCTCCCCACAGGCCATCGCATCCACCAACTACACCCTGCTGGGAGACCTCAACTTCCACCTTGACAACCAACTGGACCCCAACACCACATCCCTCCTGGACAACCTCCACAACATTGGACTCCGCCAGATCGTGACCGAGCCCATGCACTCAGCAGGACACACCCTCGACCCCCTCTTCACTACAGGAAACTCCATCACCTTCAGCCACACCACCGAAATCCCATGGACCGACCATCGTTGCGTCCACTTCACCTTCAGAACACCCACCATCCACAGACACTAGCACCTGCTTCCACGAAGAAACTGGACCAAAATCACAGACGACCAGCTCACCTCCTCACTCAACAACTCCACCCCAACCATCGCGGAAAACGACGAGCCCAACACCGCAGCCTGAACCCTGCATAAATGGATCTCGGACAGCACCAACACCATAGCCCCCTCAATAAAAACAACAATACCCGCGCCAAGAAAGCCAGATGGTTTACCACCGAACTTTGAGAGTACAGACGCACATGCCGGCGCCTCGAAAAGGCCAGGAGGAACACCAATTCCACAGAAGCCCAAAACAACTTCAGAGCCGCCCCCACCGCCACCATCAACTCATCAGAGAAACGAGGAAAAAAGCGATTGCAGACAGAATCTCCACCCACGCGCACAACACCAAGGAACTCTTCAGCATCATCAAGGAGTTCGCCCAACCCACCAGCGAGTCCACCGACATCCCTACCTCACAAGACCTCTGCGACAAACTCAGCACATTTTTCCACCACAAAATCAAAAGCATCTACGACAACTTCGACGAAGACAACCAACACACTGAACCCTCACCAACCACCCCCGACACCCGGAAACCAGCGATTGACGACTGGACAGCCTTCACCACCGAAGACACACTGAAGACAATGAAGTCAATCCACTCAGGGGCCCCCACAGACCTCTGCCCCCACCACATCTTCAACAGAGCCGCCGACAACATCGCACCCATGCTCCGTCACACCATCAACCGCTCCCTGGCTACCGCCTCATTCCCCGACGACTGGAAACACGCCGAGGTCAACCCCCTCCTAAAGAAACCCTCAGCGGACCCCACCGACCTCAAAAACTACAGACCCATCTCCCTGCTCCCGTTCCCAGCGAAAGTCATCGAGAAAGCCATTAACAGCCAACTCGCCACATTCATTGAAGAACACAACATCCTCGACTCCTCCCAATCCGGCTTCAGAAAAAACCACAGTACGGAAACCGCCCTCCTCGCCACAACAGACGACATCCGCACCCTACTGGACAAAGGAGAAACAGTAGCCATCATCCTCCTCGACCTATCAGCGGCGTTCGACACAGTCTCCCACTTCACCCTAATACGCAGACTCTACGATGCAGGAATCCAGGACAAGGCCCTAGACTGGATCCGCTCCATCCTCTCCGGCAGGATGCAGCGGGTCAGACTCCCCCCTTACCTCTTGGACCCCACACCTACCACCTGCGGAGTCCCCCAGGGCTCCTCCCTCAGCCCGACGCTCTTCAACGTCTACATGGCTCCACTTGCCCCCATCGTCAGAACCTACGGACTCAACATCGTGTCATACGCAGACGACACCCAGCTCATCCTCTCCCTATCCAACGAGCCCAACACCGCCAGACGCAACTTTCGAGAAGGCATGGAAGCCGTCGCCAAATGGATGAAAAACAGCTGCCTACAACTAAACACCCCAATACTAAAGGGGATGATGGACGGAGCGCTTGAGCTACGCAAACACTCACCCACAGTCAACTGATCTGGGTTTAATCCATCATCATTATTTAGCTCACTCCACCACCCCAGTTCAGACATGGCCATATGCAAATCAGTCTGACCCTGTGCCTCATGGGAACAGTCCAGCCCGAACTGCCAAGCCATGTCTTCCCTGGACCGGAAACAAGCATCCTGGGACCGGTTTCTGGCTATTCAGCCGTCATCAGCCAGGCTAGCTTGAATCCAGTGGCAAAGTGAGCAAGGGACCCACGTCTGGGCATACCCTGCCAACTTAGGGCGAACAAAGCGATACCAAAGGGGATGATGGACGGAGCGCTTGAGCTAATCAAACACTCACCCCCAGTCAACTGATCTGGGTTTAATCCATCATCATTCTTTAGCTCACTCCACCACCCCAGTTCAGACATGGCCATATGCAAATCAGTCTGACCCTATGCCTCATGGGAACAGTCCAGCCCGAACTGCCAAGCCATGTCTTCCCTGGACCGGAAACAAGCATCCTGGGACCGGTTTCTGGCTATTCAGCCGTCATCAGCCAGGCTAGCTTGAATCCAGTGACAAAGTGAGCAAGGGACCCACGTCTGGGCATACCCTGCCAACTTAGGGCGAACAAAGCGATACCAAAGGGGATGATGGACGGAGCGCTTGAGCTAATCAAACACTCACCCCCAGTCAACTGATCTGGGTTTAATCCATCATCATTCTTTAGCTCACTCCACCACCCCAGTTCAGACATGGCCATATGCAAATCAGTCTGACCCTGTGCCTCATGGGAACAGTCCAGCCCGAACTGCCAAGCCATGTCTTCCCTGGACCGGAAACAAGCATCCTGGGACCGGTTTCTGGCTAATCAGCCGTCATCAGCCAGGCTAGCTTGAATCCAGTGGCAAAGTAAGCAAGGGACCCACGTCTGGGAATACCCTGCCAACTTTGGGCGAACAAAGCGATACCAAAGGGGATGATGGACGGAGCACTTGAGCTAATCAAACACTCACCCCCAGTCAACTGATCTGGGTTTAATCCATCATCATTCTTTAGCTCACTCCACCACCCCAGTTCAGACATGGCCATATGCAAATCAGTCTGACCCTGTGCCTCATGGGAACAGTCCAGCCCGAACTGCCAAGCCATGTCTTCCCTGGTCCGGAAACAAGCATCCTGGGACCGGTTTCTGGCTATTCAGCCGTCATCAGCCAGGCTAGCTTGAATCCAGTGGCAAAGTGAGCAAGGGACCCACGTCTGGGCATACCCTGCCAACTTAGGGCGAACAAAGCTATACCAAAGGGGATGATGGACGGAGCGCTTGAGCTAATCAAACACTCACCCCCAGTCAACTGATCTGGGTTTAATCCATCACAATTCTTTAGCTCACTCCACCACCCCAGTTCAGACATGGCCATATGCAAATCAGTCTGACCCTGTGCCTCATGGGAACAGTCCAGCCCGAACTGCCAAGCCATGTCTTCCCTGGACCGGAAACAAGCATCCTGGGACCGGTTTCTGGCTATTCAGCCGTCATCAACCAGGCTAGCTTGAATCCAGTGGCAAAGTGAGCAAGGGACCCACGTCTGGGCATACCCTGCCAACTTAGGGCGAACAAAGCGATACCAAAGGGGATGATGGACGGAGCGCTTGAGCTAATCAAACACTCACCCCCAGTCAACTGATCTGGGTTTAATCCATCATCATTCTTTAGCTCACTCCACCACCCCAGTTCAGACATGGCCATATGCAAATCAGTCTGACCCTGTGCCTCATGGGAACAGTCCAGCCCGAACTGCCAAGCCATGTCTTCCCTGGACCGGAAACAAGCATCCTGGAACTAAACACCAACAAAACAGAAGTACTCATCATGGGCCCAAATCCCAATGCCTGGAGCGACACCTGGTGGCCCCCCGCCCTCGGAAACCCACCAACCCCCACAGACCACGCACGCAACCTGGGAATCATCCTGGACTCCGAGCTCAAAATGTACCGCTAGATCAACTCTCTCATCTTCCTGCTTCCACACCCTCCGCCTCCTTCGTAAGACCTTCAAATGGATCCCCCTCGAACACCGAAAGACCGTCACTCACGCCCTGGTCACCAGCAGACTCGACTATGGCAACGTACTCTACGCCGGAATAAACAAAAACCTCACCCGCAAGCTACAGAACATCCAGAACGCCGACGCAAGACTGGTCCTCAACCTGCCAAAACACTGCCACATCTCCCAGCACCTGCGCACACTCCACTGGCTCCCCGTCGAGGCGAGAATCACCTTTAAGATGCTCACCCATGCACACAAGGCCCTCCACGGCACCGGACCAGCATACATGAACAGCCGACTCAAATTCCACGCACCCCAAAGGATCCTACGATCAGCGCAGCTCTCCTACGCCGTGGTCCCCCGCACCAGAAAGACCAGATCGGGAGGCCGCTCCTTCTCCTTCCTCGCGGCCAAAGCATGGAACGCCCTTCCGCTCCACCTCAGACAGACAACATCGCTCCCCATCTTCGCAAGAAACCTCAAAACCTGGCTCTTCGACAGACCCCCTCCTTGATGGAATGGAACCTGCACCCCCCCACCCCTAGCGCCCTGAGACCCTTACGGGTGAGTAGTCGTGCTTTAACAAACCCCTGATTGATTGATTGACAGGAAGAGGCAAGTTAGGTGCAGAAAGAAGCAAGAGCAGTGCAGAAAGAACCAACAGATGTGCAAAAAGAAGCAAGAGCGGTACAGAAAAGGGTAGAAAAGGTGCACAAAGAAGCAAGAGAGGTACAGAAAGAGGCAGGAGGGGTGCAGAAAGAAGGAAGAGAAGTGCAGAAAGAAGCAACAGAGGTGCTGAAAGAGGCGCAAAGGGTGCAGAAAGAGCAAGAGAAGTGCAGAAAGAACCAACCGAGGTAAAGAAAGAGGCAAGAGAGGTGCAGAAACAGGCAGGAAAGGTACAGAAAGAGGGAACATGGGTACAGAAAGAGGGAAGAGAGGTGCAGAAAGAGAAAAGAGGGGTGCAGAAAGAGGCAAGAGGGGTGCAGAAAGAAGCAAGTGAGGTGTAGAAAGAGGCAACAGAGGTGCATAAAGATGCAAGAGAGGTGCAGAAACAAGCAAAAGAAGTGCAGAAAGAGGCAAGGGAATCGCTGAAAGACGCAACAGAGGTGTGGAAAGAAGGAAGAGAAGTGCAGAAAGAAGCAAGTGAGGTGCAGAAAGAGGCAGGAGAGGTGCAGAAAATGGTAAGAGAACAGCAGAAAGAGGCAAGAGGGATGCAAAAAAGAGAAGAAGGGTGCAGAAAGAAGCAAGAAAGGTGCAGAAAGAAGCAAGAGAAGTGCAGAAGGAGGCAAGAGAGGTGCAGAAAGAGGCAAGAGAGGTACAGAAAGAGGCAAGGGAAGTTCAGAAACAGGCAAGAGAAATGCGCAAAGAGGCAAGAGAGGAGCAGAAAGAAGCAGGAAAGTTGTAGAAAGAAGCAAGAGAAGTGCAGAAAGAGGCAGGAGGGGTGCAGAAAGAAGCAAGTGAGGTGCAGAAAGAGGCAACAGAGGTGCAGAAAGACACAAGAGAGGTGCAGAAACAAGCAAGAGAAGTGCAGAACGAGGCAAGAGAATTGCTGAAAGAAGCAACAGAGGTGTAGAAAGAAGCAAAAGAAGTGCAGAAAGAGGCAAGTGAGGTGCAAAAAGAGGCAAGAGGGGTTCAGAAATAGGTAGAAGAGGTGCCCAAAGAGGCAAGAGAGGTACAGAAAGAGGCAGGAGGTATGCAGAAAGAAGGAAGAGAAGTGCAGAAGAGGCAAGAGAATTGCTGAAAGAAGCAACAGAGGTGTACGAAGAAGCAATAGAAGTACAGTAAGAGGCAAGTGAGGTGCAGAAAGAAGCAAGAGCAGTGCAGAAAGAACCAACAGAGGTGCAAAAAGAGGCAAGAGAGGTACAGAAAGAGGCAGGAGGGGTGCAGAATGAAGGAAGGGAAGTGCAGAAAGAAGCAACAGAGGTGCTGAAAGAGGCGTGAAGGGTGCAGAAAGAGCAAGAGAAGTGCAGAAAAAAGCAAGAGAGGTGCAGAAACAGGCTGGAAAGGTGCAGAAAGAGGGAACAGGAGTGCAGAAAGAGGCAAGAGAGGTACAGAAAGAGGGGAGAGGAGTGCAGAAAGAGGAATGAAGGGTGCAGAAAGAAGCAAGTGAAGTGCAGAAAAAGGCAACAGAGGTGCAGAAAGATGCAAGAGAGGTGCAGAAACAAGCAAGAGAAGTGCAGAAAGAGGCAAACGAATTGCTGAAAAAAGCAACAGAGGTGTAGAAAAAAGCAAAAGAATTGCAGAAAGAGGCAAGTGAGGTGCAGAAAGAAGCAAGAGCAGTGCCAAAAGAACCAACAGAGATGCAAAAAGAGGCAAGAGGGGTGCAGAAAGAGGCAAGAGAAGTGCAGAAAGAGGCACTTGATGTGCAGAAAGAGGCAAGAGAGGTGCAGAAGGAAGAGAGTGAGGCGCAGAAAGAGGCAAGTGAGGTGCAGAAAGAGGCAAGAGAGGTACAGAAATAGGCAAGGGAACTGCAGAAACAGGCAAGAGAAATACACAAAGAGGCAAGAGAGGAGCAGAAAGAGGCAAGAGAGGTATAGAAAGAAGCAAGAGAAGTGCAGAAAGAGGCAAGTGAGGTGCAGAAAGAGGCAAGAGAGGTGCAGAAAGAGGCAAGAGATCTGCAGAAAAAAGCAACAGAGGTGCTGAAAGAGGCAAGTGAGGTGCAGAAAGGGGCAAGGGAAGTGCAGAAAGAGGCAAGTGAAGTGCAGAAAGAAGACAGTGAGATGCAGAAAGAGGGAGAAAGGTGCAGAAAGAAGCAAGAGAAATGCAGAAAGAGGCAAGAGAGGCATAGAAAGAAGAGAGGTTTGTGCACCATGTGTACCAGTTTAACACACTCATTTTCCAATAAGTAACAAGTGACCATTCCAGCTTTGCAAAGGGCCTTCCACCACGCTGTAACCCATGACGCTGCATTTTTGTGAACATTTGAGCCGTTTGAGCTAGAAACAAAGCTTTTTTTTGTTCAAATCTGCAGATTAGGCAGCAGGTGATGGAATATTCGGCAAATGCGGAAAATTTTTAATTATGTGAAAATTGGTGCAGCCGAACAGTCACATCATTCCAGTGGCCCTGCTCATACCTCCGACTAGGTCCAGAAGTGCTCCTCAGTGGTTCCTTCTTTTATTGTGTCTCATTGAGTTTATAGTCTAGCTTCTATGGAAACGAGGAAGACTAAACCTGAAGTTACCACTCCACAACACAGACTACAATACCACATAATTACTCTCCAAAACACATAATACCACTCCACATAATTCCTATACACTAAATACCACATACTTTCTATTCACATAATTTCACTGCACAACATACCACATAATTCCACTACACACAACGTACATCCACTCTACACCAAAAAACATTAGTAAAAAATGTTTACATTTACAATGCCAATAGCTCTAACTCTCGCAAATGTGAAACCTATTACATTGCAAATGCTTCTTTAACTAGTAGTCACGTTTACAGAGTGGTGGAGAAAGGGTGCTGGGCCTCCGACCAGCACTCAGGAATTCCACTGCATAGGACTTACAGGAGGTACCAGGAAGGCTTCTTACCCCCAAAGTCCCTCAGGAGTAAAGTGGACTTCATCCCCATCCCGTAGTCTGCCAGGAGGCGTGTTTGCAGAGTGGTGGAGAAAGAGGGCGTGGCCTCCGAAGACGCCTTAGCAATCCCACGGTGTGGGACTTACTGGAGGTAACAAAAGGGGTAGTTGGCCCCCAAGGACATACTTGGGGGCCAACTACCCCTCCTATTACCTCCAGTAAGTCCCACACAGCAGGATTGCTAAGTTCTTATAGCAGGCCATGCCCCCTTTGCCCACCACTCTGCAAACACGCTCACTGGCATGCTCTTGGACGGGGATTGAAGTCCCCTTCACTGCTGGGTGTCCTTTGGGGCCAACTAGCCTACCTCTTACCTCCAGTAAGCCCCACACAGTGGGATTGCTGAGAGGTGGACACAGGCCAAGCCCCTTTCTCCACCACTCTGCAAACGCACCTCCTGGCATGCTCTTGTTTGGGGGATGAAGTCCCCTTTCCTCCTGAGGGTCCCTGGGGGCCAACTAGCCCTCCTGTTACCTCCAGTAAGCCCCATACAGCTGGATTGCTGAGAGTGCTCAAAGGCCACGCCCTCTTTTTACACCACTCTGCAAATGCGGCTCCTGGTGCACTGCTGCTCAGGGGATAAAGTCCACTTGTGTCCTGAGGTCCTCAGGAAACAAGAGGACTTCATCACCCCTCCAGCAGTGCGCCAAGAGGCGTGTTTGAATAGTGGTGTAAAAAGGGGCGTGGCCTCGGACCACCTTTCAGCAATCCCACTGTGTGGGGTTTACTGGAGGTACCTGGTGGGCTAGTTGGCCCCCAGGGACCCTCAGCAATGAAGGGGACTTAATCCCCCAGCCCAAAACGCACCAGTGGGCGCGTGTGCACAATGGTTCAGGGAGGGGGCAGGGCCTTCCGCAACAACGGCTTTTCTTTTTCTTTTGTTTTTGGAAGGGGGGCTGTGTGGCCCCCCTTCCCTTAATTATTTTTGGGCCCTGGGGACCCCATCCCCAGGGCTTCAACATTTTATCTGTTTTAAAAAAACGGGAAAGGGGCTGCATGGCCCCCCTCCCTTGGGCCACTTCTGGCCCCAGGGACCCCATCTCACGGGGCCTGGCCAGTCTGGAGCTTTTTGGGGGAGGGGGGCCACGTGGCCCCTCTTCTGAGGCCAATTATGGCCCCGGGGACCCCATCCACCGGGGCCCAGCCTTATTTTTTTTAAAAAGGGAAAAAAGGGAAGGGGGCTGCGTGGCCCCCCTTCCCTGGGCCACTATTGGCCCCGGGCACCCCATCCCCCGGGGCCTGGCCTCGTTTTTTTTTATTTATGGGAGGGGGGCCATGTGGCCCTCCTCCCCTGGGCCACTTGTGGCCCTGGGGACCCCATCCCCCGGGGCCCTCCCTAAAGTTGGGGACTGTGGGGGGAGTCCCAATGCCCTCAATGTCCCTGCCGGCTCCCCACCTCCTGAGGGAGCTGGCATTGCTTGGGCAAGGGAGCTGCTAACATGCAGCTCCCTTGCCCAGCAACTACTAGCTTTGCTTCATGGAAGCGAGAGCAGGTTTCCTGCTCTCGCTTCCATGAAGCAAAGCAGAAGTTTGCAATGACAGGGCGGGAGCCGTGCTCCCGCCCTGCCATAGCAAATGGCAATGTCCCGGGGGTGGGCACCCCGGGACATTGCATGAGCCGTCCCTGGAGGTTGGTGGTCCCCAGGGCCATCTAGGGCTCCAGGAGGGGGGCCGCGTGGCCCAAATCCCATCATGTTTGAAGCTCCGGGGAGGTGGTGGTCCCCGGGGCTTGGGGCGGCCCGCGAGGCCCCCCTCGATAATCAAAAAAGCACCTCGGAGGAGGTAGTCCTCGGGGCTTGGGGGGTCTGTGAGGCCCACCCACCCACAAAATACCAAAGCCCAGGGGAGGTGGCGGTCCCTGGGGCTGCGGGGAGGATGCATGCCCCCGCACATAATTAAATAAAGCCCCAGCGTGAATTCGGCTGATTTCTTTTTTTAATGCTTTTTTTGGCCCTGGGGGTCCTTGTGGGACCCCCTGAGCAGGCCTAGGGATCAGGGTGTTTCTACGCGCCCCCTTTTCTTGTTTTTTAACCTTTTTTAAACTGTTTTCTTGTGACTCGGTTACCAAGTCACAAGATGGCTGCCAACACATTCTGGTTTGGAGTCTTGGCAGCCAATCAGATTGAAGCTCGTGCTCGGGAGGGTTCGCAAATCCTCCTCGGTGCTCAGATATATACATTTTTATTTTTTTAATTTCTCAGACACTACTGAACGGATTGACACCATTGAAAGCAAAGAGTGCACTCTGGAACAACAGCTACCTCTCTGCCAAATTTGGTGTAATTCCGTTCAGCAGTTCGGGTTGTAGCCGCGACAAATGTTCCAATGGAAATTAACAGGGGGAAAACGCGTTCCTATAGAAACTAGGTCCTAACTATAACTACCTACTGGCGACACATATATACATATATATCCACTCTCCAAGTTTCACACACAGCCTCTTGTCACTTGTTACGGTGACCTGTGGTTAGGGGTGTAAGTCTGTATTAAATTAATCCAGCATTAAGTGCTGCATCGCACACAACAGTCCATGAGTCTCCAATGTTTTTATAATGATTTATTCTAATTTGCAACACGCCAAACTCCCTACGCGTTTCAGAGACAGCTGTATCCTTGCTCACGGGTCAGGAGATGGACACTCAGAACGTCTTTTATTACACATGAGTTCAGTGATAAACATAAAAATAGAACTATTAGAAACATGTACCATTACATTCTTTTGGTAAACATGGCCACCATTTTGACATGTAAAGAAATACATATCATGAGAATTTCTCATAGTGTTTTATAAACCCCTGTTGCATTCTATCCACATTAAAGGAATTTGGAATCTAGTGTGCAAAGAATCTGCCCACAGTGTGTATGGGGAAAGAAAGGGGAAAGATTATACCCTAGTGGGCTTACGTAAATCAACAAATTAGTGCGAGTGAATACGGCGCTCATTAACATACAGTCAAATGTTTATACTTTAACACATAGTACAAGTGAGGTGTAACGCAAGCTCAGGATCGTAATGTTTTGCACTGGGTAGTGGATTCATCTAATCTCTAGCCCAGCAATGTGACACCGGAATGAAAATAATAATGTGAATTAATCATTTGGATTAAATCAAAAATCAACATCACTCTGGGCATGAAATCCAGTTATTGTAACTCTCAATCAAGTTGATATTGGCCCTTCCCTAATTGTATTTTTAGTACAAGTTTATTGCATCATTAGTGTATCTCTACAAACATCATTATCTAATCATTTTTGTAACTCTGTATGATGTTGGATTTGATCCAAAGATATTGCACCATTAATTTGTGTGTATTGCCAATAATGTGCCACGGGCCGATCTTAATACAGACCTTGACCTTCCAATGCAAAAACAGTCCTCGTGTATCAAACTGAAAGGCAACTGAGCTTCTTGCTTCAGAGAGTCATAAATTTGGCCCTTTGTGGGATGGAGTGTGGTTACGCGTCACTGCATGCATGCCAACAAGGGCCGCTGTTCGTATCAAACCCTAGTGATGTTTATGAGATCCTTCTACTAAGAAAATTAATCTTTCCTCATCATGAGCTTGATTGTATTAAATAAAATATATATTTTAGCGCCTTTGCACTCCATCCTTGTGCAGGAATCCTCACAAAACCTACAAAAGAAAATTAAAAATGTTGTGAAAATAAAGTAGTGAGTGCCACTAATCCTAAAATTAATAAACAGTTAATGGAAGGGAGTAGGGCAGAGGGGGCTTGAATGGAGTATTGCCCCAACTGGGTCCCAAATACCTAGAGAATTGCACTGTACAGGTAATTCATCCTAAATGTACTGCTAAATCTTCATCATAATTAAGACCGACTGGGTGTAGAGTGTGGAAGTTGATAATGAACCTAGATGCCAGTCTCCTGAGTGCTGTAGTTCTAGTGTCCCCTCTAATATTGACTGCTATTCTGTCAAGAATGCAGAATTTGAGTAGATGGGTATCACTGGAATGTTCTGTGAAGAAGAGTCTGGCCACAGAGTGTTGTTTGTTTCTATTGGTGATGGCCCTCATGTGTTCTAGGATTCTGGCTTTAGCTCTGAGAATGGTGCTGCCTATGTAAACATTTTCACATGGACATTTTAGTCAGTACACACAGTAATCTGAATTACCAATTATATGCTGTCAGATTTAAATTTTCTGGCAATCATGATTCTGTGTACTTACAAGCCTTGCATCTATGGAATCCTTGGACTGAGCTAATATTGGTCTTCCTGGCGATAACATTACGGCATAGTTAGTGTAGTGTGGCAAGTGAGGTGAGAAGATTGTGTAAGGAGGTGCACAAGCTATATGAATTTTAAAGTGGTGCATAAGTATAAATGTGAATTATAATTAGGACTTATATTACTTTGAAAGTGGTGCAGAAATGATACATTAAAAATATAACTAGAACTTTAGAATGTCAGTCAGTGTAATTTAAGTTGGGTTTGTAAAGCAAACATAAAGTTTTCCTAACTATAACTTATCTTTAACCTTTGTTTTTTGTGTGAAAAAAATAAAAATAAAATATATATATATATATATATATATATATATATATATATATATAAATATAAATATATATATTATCTACTGGCGGTCGCCAGTAGATAGTTATAGTTAGGACCTATTTTCCATAGGAAATCTGAAACATTCTATTTGAAATAACTCTTGCGTCGGTTGACGAATCTTCGCAAAATTTTCAAACTTTATGGCCCGCTCCGGTCCGCTCCTACCCTGAACGTTTCGGGGTGATTCGTCAAGCGGGGGCCGAGAAAAAAGGGGGGTCCCAAAACGTGTTTTCCCCATTCATTTTCACATAAGAAACTTTAGCCACGGCTACAGCCCGAACTGCTGAACGGAATTACACAAAATTTAGCAAAAAGGTAGTTCTTGGTTCAGAAAGAACCCGTTTTGTTAAATGGTGTAAATCCGTTCAGTAGTTGCGGAGAAATTAAAAAAATAAGAGTCAAAAAATCAATTTCCCATAGGAAACTTTATGCAAGGCTACAGCCCGAACTGCTGAACGGAATTACACCAAATTTGGCAAAGAGGTAGTTCTTGGTTCAGAAAGAACCCTTTTTGTTAAATGGTGTAAATCCGTTCAGTAGTTGCTGAGAAAATCAAAAGTAAAAACACATATATATCTGGGCGGAGCCTAACCACACATGTCATCGTGAGATCTGATTGGCTGTCAGCACTTCATCCTGGAATTGCTGGCAGCCATCTTGGGACCAATATAAATGATAGTACCCCATTGAAATGCATTGTAGTGAATCGAAGATTTTGAGGGTTACCAAAAGGAGAACTATAAAGGGTGATAACAGACTTTAGTTACATTAGAATTCATTTGTTGATGGTACCATACTAATTTCAGGAATTGTGGTGTGTTCTAAGGTGATTTTACCCTGTGAAAAACCTTCTGCTGGGATATCATGAATCATGTTTGAGAGAAAACTATTTTCACATGCTTGTCCCATACAGTTTTGGAAGGTGCTCCAGAAGCTAAAATGAGAGCATATTTTCTGTAAATTCACATTATCTTTCTCAGTCATGTGAGAATGAAGTCTGACATTCTCAGTAAAACATGTACATCCAACAAGGGCAGAGACTGTCAGTTGATTCCTTTGTGTTCTACTGCAGCTTCCCAGAGTGTTCTAAAGAACAACTAGAGTGCTAACAGCCTTACTTATGACAAACGTATGGCACACCTGAAGCCATCTTGATTGGAATAAACTGGTAACACTTAAAACATTTTATTTAAAAAGGAACAAAATGAGGGGGTTCATTTTGCCATAGAAATTATGGTTAGTGCTGTAGAAAGAAAAATTAGGACATGTTTCAAGTGTGATCTCAAATATCTTCCTGTTATATTTCAACAGGAGCAGCCTGTCAGTTGATGCCTTTGTGTTCTACTGCAGTTCCCAGAGTGTTCTAAAGAACAACTAGAGCGCTAACAGTCTTACTTATGACAAAAGTATGGCACACCTGAAGCCATCTTGATTGGAATAAACTGGTAACACTTAAAACATTTAATTTAAAAAGGAACAAAATGATGGGGTTCATTTTGTCATAGAAATTATGGCATGTTTTAAGTGAGATCTCAAATCCTCTTCTATTTCATTAGAAAATTCTGACATGCAGACTGAAACAATCACTTTCAATACCAGCAGTAGACTTCCAGTTAACTCCTTGGTGAGCAGTAGCTTTACTACAGTGATCTAATGAACAACTAGAGTGCTAACATTCTGAATTTATGGCAAATGTGTGACACATCTGAATGCCTTCTTGATGGAATCAAAGTAAAAACTGAAAGCATTTCCTACTGAGGAGACTGTAGTAAATGAGGAAATTAGGAAACTTCATAACAAATAAGTCTCCCAAGATGGCCACCAGAGACAAAAGAGCCCAAATGTAGCACAAATATCACCCAGAGGTAGCCCACGTATAGCCCAATGACAGAAGTGTGCAAAACACTTTTTATTTTTGGGTTTTTTGCAGTTTTATATAGTGCAGACTGGTCAGGTATTGGAGTGCTTTACATGAGCATTGGTTACATCACACAAGGACAAATTCATGTTGGTTGACCCCTACACTACCCAAACACCACTGCACTACCCTAAACCCTAAAACACTACCCCCAGCATGACCCCCTTCACTACCCAAACACAACTGCACTACCCTAAACTCAAAAACACTACCCCCAGCACGACCCCCTACACTACACAAATACCACTGCACTACCCTAAACCCTAAAACACTAGAACCCAGCACGACCCCCTACAGTACACAAACACCACTGCACTACCCTAAACCCTAAAACACTACCCCCAGCATGACCCCCTACACTACACAAACACTACTGCACTACCCTAAACCCTAAAACACTACCCCAGCACGACCCCCTACACTACCCAAACACCACTGAACTACCCTAAACCCTAAAACACTACCCCTAGCACGACTCCCTATAGTACACAAACACCACTGCACTACACTAAACCCTAAAACACTACCCCCAGCACGACCCCCTACACTACCCAAACACCACTGCACTACCCTAAACCCTAAAACACTACCCCCAGCATGATTCCTTACACTACACAAACACCACTGCACTACCCTAAACCCTAAAACACTACCCCAGCACGACCCCCTACACTACCTAAACACCACTGCACTACACTAAACCCTAAATCTACCCCCAGCATGACCTCCCACACTACACAAACACCACTGCACTACCCTAAACCCTAAAACACTACCCCAGCACGACCCCCTACACTACCCAAACACCACTGCACTACCCTATACCCTAAAACACGACCCGTACACTACACAAACACAACTGCACTACCCTACCCCCCTAAAACACTACCCACAGCATGACCCCCTACACTACACAAACACCACTGCACTACCCTAAACCCCCCTACACTATACAAACACCACTGCATTACTCTAAACCCTAAAACACTACCCCCAGCACGACCCCCTCACAACACAAACACCACTGCACTACCCTAAACCCTAAATCGACCCCAGCACGAAACAAACACCACTGCCATACCCTAAACCCTAAAACACGACCCCCAGCATGAACCCCTACACTACCCAAACACCACTGCACTACCCTAAACCTTAAAACACTACCCCCAGCACTACCCCCTATACTACACAAACACCACTGCACTACCCTAAACCCTAAAACACTACCCCCAGCACGACCCCCTACACCACCCAAACACCACTGCACTACACTAAACCCTATTAAAGAAACCCCCACCCCATGCCCAATCCCCCTTACCTCTCACTCCTCGTGGTTCCTCTCTCCTCGTGGTTCCTGCTTCACGTCGTCTCTGAGGGGTGGTGCACGCCGTTGTGAGGAAACGGAACATCCTCTGTTTCCTTACAACAACATGGATCGTCTACATGTTTTAGAACGCATGGTCATTTACCATACATACCTTTACAACAAAATTAGTTGTAAAGGCATGCGTGGTAAATGAACATGCGTTCTAAAAAAATGCGTACTAATGACTTCGTGATGTACAACGCATGCGTGGTAATGCATGCGTTGTAATGGTATCGCAAAGTAAAAAAGTCGTTGTAACGGCTGTTTACCGATCGAAGCTGGCCCCTGTTCTTCAGTGAGATGTTTATTTGATTAATTAGGAGGAAGGAATGTGTTTTTTTTACCGAAAAGTGCATTCCTGGCTGTTGTATTGTGAAAGTGTCAGCGTGGCCTGGTTTCACTTCCGGTGAGAGAGTGGAAGAGTCTGTTTGGATCTAAAGGAGTTCTGTTGTTGGACGGGGCCGGCGCGACATGTCATCATAAAACATAGCTAATGGAAAGCGTCCTCCCTGAAGTGTGGAGCAGTGCCATGAGAGGTCAACGAGTGTGCGTCCCACCGCAGTATGACCGTACCGCGTGACCCATGTGCCACCTCCAGGGTACGGGAGGCAGAAGCGGCATCGCAGGTCCTCTTGAAGACCGTTGTAGCACTAATTCTACATTTTGGTACTAGGGCATTTTAACTTCGTTGTTCCTGCCAGATACAAAGAGAAGATCCTGTGTTATTCAGTGCCCTCGTTACCTTTTTTGTGGGTTGTGGTGCTTGTCACTTCGCTGCCCCGCCGGTGCACACGACTGGGCACCCCACCTCGTGTGCCATCTGCAGGGCCTCTGCCCTCGGATCACTGGTTTCCGGTTTCTGGAGTGGCAACATAAACAGTTGCTCCCAAAGGACTAGCCTGAACACTTAGGTGAATATCCCCTGCACCAGCATTCCACGGAAATTCTTTCCTAGCTCTCCCACGTCAACGAGGACGTCGTAATAGCACGGCTCTGCTCGCGACACCGTATGACGTCATCGGAGCCATAAGGTAACCTCGCCGGCATGCTGACGTCAGTTCCACCCATTTTTTCCGTGCCACCGAGGCAAACAGGGGACCGAGACATTTTCACATGTATACATAGTATAATAAATATATATATATTCACTGAAAAAACCATAGGTTTCAGGCACGTTATAGTTAGAAATTAGCATTTAAAAAACCTTAGAAATTCACTGAAACAACCATAGGTTTCAGGCACGTTATAGTTAGAAATTAGCATTTAAAAAACCTTAGAAATTCACTGAAAAAACCATAGGTTTCAGGGGCGTTATAGTTAGTTGGACATTTCACTCGTACAAAACCATAGAAATTCCCCCGTTATAGTTAGTTCAGCTAACTATAACTCGCGCTCCCGCAATGCACTGCTGATGACGTCACATATTACATCACTCATGACATGGTCAGTGACATCACTCATGACATCACTGAGGACATCTCAAATGACATCACTGATGACATCACTGATGACATCATCCAGTGAATGTGTGTTTTTCTGAAAATTAAATATGTTTTATATATGTATATCTCAAGGTCGATGGAAGAATAAATGGGTATATAAGTGTCTAAATGGATGATTTTGTTTTTGTAAAATTGATTGTATAACTGACTAAGTGTATCTTAGTGAATACATGGGTTAGTGAGTAATGTTTAAATATGAAAATATCTGTATCAGTCTCTCACTTTGTGTATAAGTGGCTGCATGGGTTGGTGAGTAGCTACATGAGTGTCTATATGGGTTATTAGTTGGTTTTTGAGTATCAGTATGAGTGTCTGAGTGTCTGTATGGTTCGGTGGGGGTATTACTTAGTGCATAGCTGCATGAATGAGTGACTCACTGTTTGTATGTGTTGAAGACAGCATGTGTGCAGGACTGTATAGGTGGATGAGTATTTGTATGGGTGTGTTAGTGAGTGAATGACTGTCTCAATAGTGTCTTTATGAGTAACTACATATGTTTTAAACTAGTATATGTGAGTATTGGTGTATATAAGTGAGTATATGTGAGAGTGAGATATTGGAAGAGTTCCTGTACAAATAAGTAGGTGTTTCTATAAGTGATTGTTTAAGAGAGTAAGTATGTGTAAGTTTCTGTAGAAGTAAGTGTGGTAGTGTGTGTATAACTGTATATGCAAGTAAATGGATGTTTGATACTTTGTTTGCATGTGTGACTATGTGTGTGAGTAACTCTATGGATGAGTGGTGGTGTGTAACAGGATGTATAGGTGTATGAGTACATATGATGAGTGAGTACATGTATGCGTGACTGTATAGGGACTGTTGGTGAATGAGTGGATGTGTGTGTAGATCTTGGAATTACTGAATAGGTGTGTTGTAACTGGTATTGGTATGTCCATTGTTTTGAAAATGTTAGTTTGTATTTTTGAGTGTGTGTATCAAAGGTTATATTAGGGTGAGAGGAGGTCTGCCACTCTATCACAAGGATGATGTCATCAGTGATATCATCAGTGATGTCATTTGAGATGTCATCAGTGATGTCATGAGTGATGTCACTGACCATGTCATGAGTGATGTAATATGTGACGTCATCAGCAGTGCATTGCGGGTGCGTGAGTTATAGTTAGCTGAACTAACTATAACGGGGGAATTTCTATGGTTTTGTACGAGTGAAATGTCCAACTAACTATAACGCCCCTGAAACCTATGGTTTTTTCAGTGAATATATATATATATATATATATAT